>CM077788.1:23477984-23545772 GCA_039737535.1 Lagodon rhomboides | reverse complement strand
AGTAAATGGAGTCTAATCATCTCTATCTAAATTTAACTAAATAACGTTTAAATTTAAACTATTATGTGGGTCTAAAGGATAAAAAACATTCAATCTTTATCTATTCCCCCTCATGTCAGTGGAAAGTCTGGTCAAGTCTTGTAGTCCATTAAACAGTTCTTGAGCTTCACAACAAAGTAGTGTTGCAGAATTCTCACAAAGAACGAAAGTAGATGGGGTCTTGTTATAAAATGTCAAAATAATAAAATAATAAAATGGCTCCATACAGCTCGTCCAGTGTAATCCAAGACCCCAAACTGAACCTAAAAGACTTTATTTGCGACTTTATTTGCACCTTTATTATCTACTCACCTGGGGGTGAGTAGATACTGACTTAATTAAAAATTTTGGGTGCACTTTTCCTTTCAGACACATACTGTACACGTTGACTCCATTATGTCAACCGAATATCTTCTGCCTGGTTCAAAGTCTAATTGAGCCCAGTGATAAACACTGGGATAGATAGATGGGAGGAGAACGACTCTAAAACAACCTACGTAAATATACCTTATCACAGACTGGCCAATAAAATGAAGTAGCTGTGAGTCGGGTCAGGGCTGAGGAATAAAGCCTCAGAACATGGAGCCACAAAGGCGCTCCATAACAAGGCTAATTTGTACTTAATTAGAACTTTGTTTCTGGACCATTAAATATATCCTGGTATGTTTATTCTATACATTATAGATTGCTCATCAATATCTCATGACTTATACGGATAATCCATCATCATTGTATGTACATGTATTCAGATACAAATGTGAAAGCACAGTTATACTGCAATTTGTCTGAGCAACATGCCACACATTTTGGTGGGAGATATGAGGAATCTGGCATATAGACTTTTTCCCCGACTACCTGCTTCACCTGATTCCCATGACTTCCTCTTTTTTCTTGATTGCATGAAAACACACTGATGACTTTTACCTGACTTCCTGAGTATCCTGTGTTGTTCTGGCCGTCACCTCCTTTAAAACACAAGAAATAGATAATGCTTAGACGACTTCAATCAAAAGAGTAAGTAATACTGGCTGAAAACAAAAGTACACACACACACACACACACACACACACACACACACACACTCACACACGTGCTTCTAATACACTTACCCCTGGTGGTTGCTGTGTTGTTGTTAGACAATGTTTCTGGCTGTTTTCTGTTTACAGAGGTAATGAGTCATTAGTATGTAAATTAAACATTAGACAGTTATTATCTAACAACGTAATAATAAAAGGAGTACTATACTAAGTATACTCAGTACCCTGGTTTACACTTTAAATGTCATTTTAATCACATTTTTATGTAGACAAGTGATTTTTAAAAATATTAATAATAACACTATTATGACTGTGAATCAATAATTTTAAAATGTCAGGTTCAAAATTATGTTTTGTTTATCTCTGTGTAAGAGAGGTTTCTAACGCGGATTGTGAGCCGATAGTATAACGCCGTTAGTGTCTGTGTTTTGACAGCGATCAACAGTCTTGGTAGTTGCCAGTTTGTGGCCAAAAATGATTTTTACCATATGCTCCAAGCATACTGTACTTGTTCTGCCTCAGTGTTACTAATGTTAGTTTGTGGAACAAACAGGCAACAATTTCAGTGTTGCAACTTGAGAACAATGAAAGGGGGGAGGTGGAATGCCACATATACTGGTTGAATGTTATCAATAACACCTACTTCCGTTTTAATTATCATATGTATAGGCCTTAAATCATCATTAAGCTATTGCATTTTTAATACTTACACCAGACAACTACAAAAAGTTAAGCTGTCAAGTTGTACAGTGTCAAAGTGCAACTGAAAAATAGCTAAATAGATTCAAAGCCAAAGCTTAAGTTCAGGCTTAGGCAAAAGCAAGACATAGGTGAGTGACCTTTCGTTGAACATCAACCTTCGGTACATTGAGTCAACAAAGTTCTGTCACAACATTAACCAACTTCTGCTTCCACATTTCTATCAGCTCTCTTCCTGTGCTTTGTAGCAACTCTTCTGTTGTTTCATCACTTCCTCCTACATGCAGCAACTCTTGTGTTAAAGCCACTTAATCTAATGACCTCCTTCACTCATCTTCACACGTTCCCACTTCTCTATTAGCCCTGCAGTACATCAGTGCTTTCATTCTCTGCTAGATTGTCTTATGTATTTTTCGTACGTAGAGTTCCAGTAATAATCTTTGCCTGCCTCAACCTCTTCCTGCTTCTTGGACATCTGCTCTTTTGCCTGATCCCTAACTGAATATAATCCAGTCTTTCTTGTCAGTCTTGTGTTAACTTTACCTACCTGGTTTCAGAGTTGCAGTTTTGGGTCGACACCTGGTAATATTGAGCCATGACATTTACCATAATTCTGACTGAATCTTAATAATGAAAAATAGCCTCCTGGTTACATCTTTGTACTTACTTTCTTTTATAGATGTAGTACACTATACCCCCAACAGCTGCTCCAAAGACGACCAAACACGCAATTACAATTCCAGCGATGCAACCAGCCGTGCAGCCTGATGAGTTGCCTAGGATGGCTTAAAAAAGGGGGATAAAAACTTGATTTTTTACAACATTATGTAAACAGGAACTGTCTCATCATCATACCTGTGGATACGCAGCATACAATAATTTCTCCCTTTATGTGATTCACAGCTGGCCAACATCATAGATGTATGCTTTGCTTAAAAGCGAACTCCACAGATTTTACACATCATAGTCTGTTCACAGGTCTTGGGGAGTAGTACTGCTATATACTGTTGCTGTGTTAATTCGGATAAATTGCATCAAGTGATGTCACTTGAGTTAGCGCCATTTGGGGCTTAAGACTACACGTTTAAACATAAATCAAAACTGAAGGTGTGGAGGGAGAAAATGTGAAGTTAGCCTGTTCCTCATGTCAGCTTGAGGCTAGTGTTTCTAAGCTGTGTTTGCTACAAGAGTAACAAATCAAAATTTCTGACCAAAATTTGAACAATAAACAATTCAACTTTTTCAAACCTGTCTATCATGAGTGTGACAATGTTAAATGGTAAAAGTGTAAGTCAATCTAACTCTTTTGGGGGCAATTTAGTAGAGTTTTGCATTTTTAGCCATTGTTGTCTGAAAAGCTTAAAATAAATTTGCTGCACTTAGTTGGTGTAATGCAATCAACAGTATCTTGGTACCTGTTACAGTCACTTGATGCACCGCTGATGATCTTCTCCCAGTTATATGATTCATGGCTTGACAGGTGTAGTTGCCACTGTCAGAAAATCCAGTGATGATTTGAGTGAACACAGAAGAACTGTGTATCTCTGTCCCATTCAGTGTCCAGGTGTAAGTAGCAGATGGTTCAGACTCAGCAGAGCAGGTTAATGTTAAGGTTTTGCCAAAAGCGATCTTGCTTGGGCCTTCGATTTGAACATTTTCTGGTCCATCTGAAAAAGATTTTAAGTTTTTACAGCAGCACAAATAATAAAGAATGTGAAGCTTGTTCAATAGGTGATTTAAAAATGTAAAATCTCGTGTTGAATAAAACATTTCAGGAGTACACTGTTATGGCAGACATCATTTTGAGCAGTAAATATAAACTCTACAGTTACCTACAGTTAACAGTCATGGTGTACTGAGCTTTATCGTTGCTGACAGGATTGCTGATTTCACACGAATAATTTCCACTGTCTGTTTTAGACAAACTTTTAAAGGATAGAACTCTGTTCTCCTCATGAAGTGCCATGTTGTCAGTCAGGATCAGATCTAAGCCATCCTTCATCCACAGTCTGGTAAAGATGGAGCCAGCAGCAGCATCACAGGTTAAGTTGACAGAGTTCCCCTCAATCGGCAGGTTTGTTGATGATGTGACAGCAGCACCTGATATTCTCTCTGTTGGGCAAAAGATCATGCATTTTGGGTGAAAAATATAAAAAAATAAATCAGCTACTGAGGGTCAACTGAGTAAATAAATGTGGTTGTAGTCATTAATAGTATTATCCTAATTTTCAGGTTAATAATTTTACATGTTTTAATGCTAAAAAAAAACATTCGTTTTCTCATACTGTCGAGTGCTTTAGCACTGTATTATCCCTCGATCTGAAACAGTCTGTTTTAGCTCCTGTCTCTTTAAGGCCCCCCTCCTGAATACCCAGTCTGCTTTCATTGGTCAGCTCATACAGGCCTGACCCAGCATTGCTACCAACAACACCAGAGCTGCTGTGCTAAATTATTTCTCACATGCCAAACTAGCCACTAGGTATACATTATGCAAATGTGTGACATGGTGATGTAGTGTGATGACACAGAGTCACAGAATTAAAGGCAGGACAACTGATGGGGCATTTAGGAGCAGTGCTTTCTGTGGGAGAGAAGAGCTCCCATTGGTGAGTTCTTTGGTCTTGCTGACTCTCAAGACCGTTTACATACACAAGAACCAAATATTAAATGGATCCGTATTTCTATAGCGCTTCTCTAGTCTACTGACTGCTCAAAGCCACTTGTCAGATTCACCCATTCACGCGCACATTCATACACTGATGGCAGAGGCTGCTATGCAAGGTGCCAATTGCTCATCAGGAGCAATTTGGGGTTCAGTGTCTAGCTCAAGGACACTTCGACATGCAGCTAGGATGAGGTGAGATTAAACACTAAGAGAAAAAAAAACGGGTCTCCTCTAACATTTACAGTTTTAAACAAGCCAATGGCTGAGACATTTGACATAAGATAGTGTGTCAGTTCACACACACACACACACACAGTGTGATGTTAAAGAAAACTGTTTCATTAGAACTGCAAGATTCTTGATTTCTGTTTTTATCTCCACCAACTCCTGAGAGAAATATGTTTTTCCCATTTCGGCACGTAATAAGCTATGTATTGTATTTAAATTTCCACATTACATATGTTTATCAACTGACTTCATGTTGGAAAGTTTGGGGGAACGGTCAACATTTGTGAACGTGACACCAGGGAAAGTTTTCAGCCATGTTTAAGGTGACAAAAAAAAAAAAAAAAAAAATTCCGGCCGTCTGTAGTCATGTTTGTGACAACAAAACCGATGTCTTTGATGAGACCTCTGGACATCTACAGTGGTGTGTGTGGTGACTAAAACAGGTAGCTATTTTAAGCCACAACACTCCCAGAGACTGTGTACAAATGTGTTTGAAGGTGCACTTTGATTGGCAGTGGGCCAAATCCTTGTGACGCAATGGGGGAACCAATCTTTAAAACCTTAAAAACACAATGTTTTGCGTCTTTAATTCGCACAAGTATTATAAATGCATATCTTAACATTATTTCATATGGTACATTTTCAATGATATAGGTTACTGAGGGTGGCAAATGTCCATTTTCCCCTGGAAGGGAGGGTCAGGGTTTTTTGTCTGCCTTTTTGAAAAACTATTATTATTTAATATGAAGGCATACTGCTCTGGCACTTGTTTTGACCGTCATCAATATGAAATCTAAGACAGCACAGATCATAGACCAGGCAGGATGAGTTTAACTGTCTGATCTAGTCTGCATGTTTACCAGCCTGAACAGCGCCAGCTGTTTTCACCTCATGAATCTTTGCTACCACCACAGAAGCAGTACTGTGTTAACATTTAAATTTAGGGCATTTAGCAGGCATTTTTGTGTTTACAGTAATTACATTCATACACTGATGGCGGTGGCTGCCGTGCAAGGTGCCAACCAGCACATCAGGAGCAGTTTGGAGTTTAATATCTATCTATATGCAGACCAGGGGAATCGAACCAGTGACCTTCCGATAACAAGACATTGGCTCTACCCCTGAGCCACAAATCTGTCCTCTCTTTGGACAGATTTCTATCTGTCTGAGTTTAAAGTTGTTTGTGTTCCAACCAGTGACTACAGAGTACTAAAGTAATAAAGTAGTAATGGTAACTAATGGGTAAGAACCTGAACATGCTGATGGGCCACATGGCTGGTGATCGGTCTTCAGTTAATTATTATATTTCATCTCATCCGAAGCCTAGTACGTGGTGCAGTGCTTAACCAATGTTGAATGACTTCACAGGTTAATCTCACCTGATCAGCCACAAGCACATTCACCATATAAACACAAAACTTACAGGTCATTGTTAGATATACCAGAACTGATATGTGAAAGTCAGTGTAGTCTGTGATGAGACACATTACTGTAATGATATCATAGTAATAACAAAGATGTACATTCACATATTAATTGTATTTAACAAAGACTGTGCTGAAGTTGAGGGCTGGTTATATTTGTTTACTGTTTGAAAGGCCACTAAATAAAGTGATTTGGTATGACCATACATTTTTTTCATTCTGACACCTCTCAGTTGTCTCTGTATGAGCAGAAATTGCATGGCAGTATCATGAGTGATGAACAATTGTATGTATTGTTTATTTTTCTTCTAAAAAAGGTTTAGTAGAACATTTTAATATTCAAGAAAGTTTAACCTGACAGTATCAGAGATGTATGCCTAAATCCCATCTTTCTGTATCCATATTTTTTTTTTGTACAAATCAATTTATCTAAACCTACCCAGCACAGTTACAGCTGAAGACTGAGATGATTTATATCTCAGAGTTTTGTTGTTAAAGGCCTGACAGCTGTAGTTTCCACTCTGACTCATCTGAATGTTCACCAGTTTGAACTCTGGTCCAGTGTCAGAAAGCAGGTCTCCATTCAGAAGCCAGTAAAACTGGGCGGCAGGTCTGGAGACAGCTGAGCAGGACAGGCTGATGTTTGAACCTTCCACGTAGTATTCCTTTGACACATTTACGTTCAACTTTACATTTTCAGGGCCATCTGAATATAGAGGTAAAAACACCAGCAACAAAAAGAAAAAAAAAACAACATCCAATGTTAGGAAAATAAAGGTGTTAGGCGGTTGGCATGCAGATTGACTCAGAGGCATAAGAACTGATTCGTATGCACAAATACATGATTAACACTTTCTGAATGACACTGATTGTAAAATGATTTAGTTGTCACTGTGCTGTAGATTACACCTGGTTAAAAATGATTTCCTAGTATTTTGTGCAAACAATTGAGGATCATGCAGATGTTGTCAGATAAATTACTGAACATGCAGGTTAACTCACAGCTGATGGAGAGGGTTACTGGTTCACTGGCATCATTGCTTACTGGATTGAACACATGACACATAAATGGTCCCTGGTCATAGCGGGTCACATTGACTATAGTGAGAGTGGCGCCTTCATCAGTGAGCTGAACTCTGTCACTTTGTGTGACCTCAGAGCTGCTGTTCAGCCAGAGGAAAGAAGGGGAGGATCCAGAGTAGGAGCAGTTTAGACTGACGGAGCTGTTGAACTCCACCAAGTCTGTGCTGCTGGGAGTTACCATTACATTGGAGAGCGGCACTGTGGGTGGAAAACGAAATAGTTTTATGATTTTCCACCTCATAACAAAGGTAGAGAACCACTGCAGTGGTTAGTATTGAATCCTATATTTGTTCTGGGATGTTGAGTTTTCATGGCCGCACCTTTAAAGCAACATTTTCTCACTTATTATCTAATGACGATGATACAGATACTATAAGGTTATTTGAGGCGTTCACAAGATGTTTTGTACTTCATAGCAAAATTCTATAGTACTTCTATTCTTGTTGATCTTGTGTTGAACTATAATGATTTAACCCGGCTGGATTCTTAGACTGGATTTGTTGGTGGTTGGTCTTTAAAATCAATGTTGGATATAATGCATTCTAAGTTAACAGCAATGGACCTCAAAATAAGCCTCAACAAGAGCTAAATATGATGAGCAAATTAGGGTAGGCAGAACAGTTCTACTCGAATGCATTTGATTAGAGGTAAACCTTAAAAAGCTGCAAACAAATATTTTCATAGGTTTTTTAGACATATTGTTGATATCAGTGCTTATAGTCGGTGGCCAAATGTTCCAACTCCTATCCCTGATCAAAGGTGATATGTGATGATTTAACAAAATCACCTGTGCTCAGTGAGTAGCAGGGCTGCATGATATGGTAAAGAAATCAGATTGTGATTATTTTGACAGACATTGTGATACGATTCATAATTAATGGTAATGATGTTTTGCACCACAATTTTCATTTTCACTGAAAAAATATCAAATTAATGTTGATGTGACAATTGTTGAGGTTTGTACCAAACAAGTTGTTGTCTTTCATTTGGAAAACAAGCATTTGTAGGCCAGGACATCTGTGCAGCACTACAAGACTGTTTTTTCACATGTTTTGCCTTTAACAAAAATTGTATATTGCACTTGACCATATTGCAATAATATTTCAAATGATTCTGCAGCCCCATGAATAATGAGCAAATTCCATACACTGATGAAGACTGTGAGATACAGTTGAAAACTCTTGAAAGTGCATGTGTATATGGGCCGTGAGTGATATTTTTGAGTTCAGCACACTTTTACAAAGAGAATTCTAAAAAAAACCCTCAAATCTCAAACCATAAGAATCTCTTTAAACACTGAATACTCATCAGGACAATGTGTGGGTGTGGTCTGATGAGATTTGATTGACAGCGTTGGAAAATAAACAAACAATGCCACAACTTTCATCAGACTGCGATTAAGATTATGTTTCAACTTGACTGGAGCACAGAAAACTTCTTCATTATGTTACACCACCTCCCAACTGTGTTCCACCACTTCAAACCAAAGAAAAGAGCGCAGACCAAAATAAAATTTAAAAAAATTGTCATGTTAAATAATCAGAGTTGTTCGAACTTGATATGATATTGTCTCTATTGCTATACATAATATCCATTCGGCAATAGAAGAGATACAAGTAAAACATCTGCTCACCATAAACTTCCAGTCTGGTGGTTCCTTCCTTTGATGATTCTCCCTGTGGTATAATGACAACTCTGTATTCTCCACTGTCACTCAGAACCAGATTCCTGAGCTCCAGAGATCCATTAGAAGTGAAGAGGGTGACCCTGCCTTCATACTCTGCACTAGCATCAGAATTTGTACTGATAATATTTTTGTTATCAAATTTCCATTCCACAAATGTAAAGGGTTTTTCTGATGGAGTCAGTGTTGTGGTGAACATCACTGTCCCTCCCAATGTTGCATTCAGAGGACCGTCTGGCAACACACCAGCTCCTTTGGATAAACCTGGAACACACAGTTACAGGTCTGAGAACAACTCTAATAAGTTCAGTACATTTACAATGGGCCATAGCTCACACAAGATCAGATCAATCAGAACAGTCTGCCAACACAGAAAGCAGCTTATCTGTCAATGTATTCAATAGTTTTTATCGCAAAGGTTCCATCGCAGATTCAGATTTGCCATTTCCATATTTTCTACACTAGTGTAATTAAAAGTTTCTCTTATTCTATGCAGGTTTGATTTAACACTTGAGACTAACGTCAATATCATGTCAAGTTTTAAAGTTTTAAACATATTTCAAACAATGACAGCAGAAGACATTAAAAACGTATCTCTTACCTGTGAAAGCCACAGAGACAACACAAAGTAAAGGTAATATCTCCATTGATCTCTCTTTGTGAGATGCATACAGCCGAGGGAAAGTCAACCATCAAACTGCGAGAGCCTCCAGCAGATCTCAGTTTAATATTTGACTCAGTAAACGCATTTACCGACGTGTTGAGTTACATCCTGTCTGCATTATGAGATAAACCCACTAAAGTTGCAGTAATGTTCTAAAGCTGCAACACGTCGCCCTCTTGTGGTGTAATTGTGTTTGTACTGGTATATTGATGCATAATAATATGGTTTAAAATACCTCTGACAATATAAGTTCTGTATATCACACACAGCATATGACTTCATCACTTGCAGAACAGGATACTGAGTTAATTAATAAAATCAATTAATAAATATAGCCGCAAGCGGCAATGCGCGGGTTCTAATCTGTTCCAGCCCAAACCGGCCACCCCGGTCTCGCCCGCCGCAGCCAACGACATCACCCGCTCGAGCCGCGAAGGCCCCATGCAATACACACCCATTACAAGCCCCAGGTTTCTCCAAACCGGGTGATCGGTTACATGTCTATGACGCTTATGGCGCCCCCTATGTGCCGAGTTCAAAATGTTTCGGGGTCCTCGTTCATAGTGCCCTTCCAAAGATATCCGCCGAGTTTCGTGACGATCGGAAAAACGGTTAATGTTTTGAAGCCGATATTCGCTAAGCCCCGCCCATTGCGAGGATATTTTGCTTGATGGCGGCCATGTTTTTCGTCCGATCGTGCTCATTGATAATAGAAATGACTGGCTCGGTCCCCGATGCCTCATCCCAAGTTTGGCATTGATAGCGCAAATACTTCAAAAGTTTATTCATTTAACTGTTTTTAACATTATGCAAATTAGCAAAAAATCTGCAATAGCGGCATTCGTGGTGCAAGAGGCTTTTTTGTAGAGATCTATCAGGAGGATGTGTGTGTAAAATTTCACATCAATAGCACTTGTGGTGCGGCGGAGAGAGCCTTTTAAAGTTAATGCTCCACGTTATAGCGCCCCCATTTGGCCGATTGGGTTAAAATTTTTTGAGCAGCATTTTGATGTTGTTTATAGTGGATGTACCAAGTTTCATGTCTCTAGGTCCTTCCAAGTGGTCAAAAATCAATAATGACGAATTGGCCACGCCCACTTTAACGTATCAACATGGCACTCTAGATATTCGTTATTAGTCACCCCGAGAGCATGCATACCAAATTTGGTGAAATTCCGTCCAATGATCTCTGAGATACGCATGTGTAGCATTTATAGCGCCCCCTATTGGTTGAGCTCAAAATGCTTTGCTAGGCAGCTTTCCAGTCTGATTGTGAACCTACCCACCAAGTTTGGTGATGAAAGGGCAAGGGGTGTTGGAGTTATAGCCAATCTTTTCTAAGCTACACCCATTGCGAAGATTGATAATATGTTTTATGTGTGGATCAAAACAGAGTAGAGGGTGGAACCTAAACCAAGATTTTTGACCTCAGCAACAGAGGTTGTGATGAAAACATGGACAGGTTTAAATGGGAGATTTTGGGACCAGTGGCTGTGGAGGCAATGGGGATTGGCTCTTTATCCTTATTAATCTTAATATTTAGTTGAATGGGCAACTGAGCAAAATGTAACTGTGATGTATGTAGCTAACTGCATGATTTGAGTGGGACAAGATGGTGTAGTGAAAGAGAAGACGGGGCCTGAACTCCCTTGAAATCAGTAAAATCAAACATCTGTGGGCGTCTCTAATAATCAACAACAACAACCATTATTTTAATCATATAGTATTTTTCATTAGTAATATAAATAGGTTAAAAGAAACATGTTTTCCAGCGCAACTACGCGTCGTATTCTCTCCGAATGACAGCGACAATGACCATGTAAGTCTCTCTCTCTGGGTTGCGCTCTGTCCTACCTTTTTATATTGAAAGTAAACAACAACCGTTGTTGTGGTCTACTGTAATATACATTGTTAATGATGAACAAGTTGAACCTTAATGAGGTATGATGACGGGAAATTCCCCATTGCACAGTACTTCCTTGTACTAACTTCATACACCGAAATGAGCATTCATTATGCTGAAATCGGTAAAGGGAGCAGAAGTAAAGTGATCCTCTTCTCTCTTCTCATCTTGATGATACTGCAGATAAAATGGAAATAGCTGTGATACAATTCATCATCGTGGGCATCATCGCAGGTGAGCTTTCATGCCTTGATACTACAGATTAAACAAATATTTATCCACTTATTTCTAAAAGCATAGACCAATAATTGATGCAATATGAGAAAATGTTACTGCAAATGAGCAGTTAAATGTTTTTACCAAAGATGAAATGAGATTCTTACTGGTAGTTATATCAATGCAGAGACACATTAGTTCAATGAATGCTATCCTTGTTCTAAGCTATCCCTTTTAGCCAGCAACAGTGAAAATGGAGCCACATAACAGTAAACTACATTGTAGAACTCAGTGTAATGGATTTATTAATTTACTTGTTTTTCATAACTCAGACAAGTAGAGTCTAGTAGCCTACTTTATGTTTAGAAAAATGAACTTACTTGTAAATAAAATATATACCTAAACCAGTTAATAATTTAGAACAGAAATAGAAGTATCTATAACTGACTTCCTCTTTGCTCTCCTGTTCTAGTGCCCTCATATGATCGGTAGAAGAGGTTTGCAATTTGAAAATCAGCTTAGCTTTAGTTGAATGTTTTGTGTGACTGTGTTTGTAGTCAAGGTTATTGTCTCACTGACCAAACACTCAACTTATTCGAGTTGTTCTCAGACCTGTAACTGTGTGTTCCAGGTTTAACCAAAGGAGCTGGTGTGTTGCCAGACGGTCCTCTGAATGCAACATTGGGAGAGAAAGTGATGTTCAGTACAACAGTGACTCCTCCAGAAAACCCCTTTACATTTGTGGAATGGAAATTTGGTGACAAAAGTATAATCAGTACAAATACTATTAGTGCAGAGTATGAAGGCAGGGTCGACCTCTTCACTTCTAATGGATCTCTGGAGCTCAGGAATCTGGTTCTGAGTGACAGTGGACTATACAGAGTTGTCATTATACCACAGGGAGAACCATCAAAAGAAGGAACCACCAGACTGGAAGTTTATGGTGAGCAGATGTTTCACTTGTGTCTCTTCTAGTGCTGAATGGAGATCATGTATAGCAATAGAGACAATATAATTTTCTGCCAATGTTCGAACAACTCTGGTTATTTAACATGACAATGATTTCTTTTTGTTTGTTTTTTTATGGTCTGCACTCTTTTCTTGTGGAGTGGTGGAACACAATTGGGAAGACGTGGTGTAACATAACGAAGGAGTTTTCTGTGCTCCAGTCAAGTTGAAGCATCATCTTAATCACAATCTGATGAAAGTTGTGGCTTTGGGGATGTTTGGTGAACAAATGTTTCACATGTTGTTGACACATCAACAGTGGAAAGGCAATAGTTGCTCATATTAGGTGTCCAAATGTGACGCATTTGAAAATCCAAAACATCTCAGCAAAACATAATTCAAGACCAGCTAAATAGAATCTAAAAGTGTTTATCTGTCCTCTCCAGTGGAAAGCACAATGCTTTTTCATCTCTGGCTACACCCAGCACCACTGACGCATCAGGTCAGAATGTGCTTTATTGACCTGTTGCTGAATGAACAAGTAAGCCCAAATAGATTAAAAAAAAAAAAAAAAAAAAAGTGTTGTAGACAGCGTTTCACAAAGTTTATACTGTTCCTTCTAATGAACAAGTCTCTAAAATTCAGAGTGTCTAAAAGGGAGTCCCCACTTTCTTTTTACCCCAAAGAAGAAGCCTGCTAGTTACTGTTTACTAGATTTGTAAAATTTTACATGTTTGCCGTCAACAGGTTAAATGTGGTGTACATTTTGAAATCAGTTGAAACAGTATGTTCAAACATCTGATTAAACATGAAAACCAGACAGCTTATACAGTGATGCTGGGACAAACCGACATGTTATACAAGGAAGGAAAAATCTTATTCTATTGCATTTAATGCTGAATTTAGGAGAAGGGATCAATGATTCAAAATTCACCATATGCATTTCACAAAGTTTGTTATGTTTCTCCTCATGATGCAACAACTCTAAAAATCAGGCGGTTTGTAAGGAAGTCTTTTTAAATTTATTACTGGTCCATGTCCATGATTTTCACTCACGCATAGCAGCACAACAACAGTTAATTTTTCTAAATAAGAAAATGTATGACAGTGCACAACCCACATGTTTCTTTTAACCTGTAGAGCCTGATTGTTTAGACTTTGTCCCATGTGCACTGAAAAGACAGTTTAAAATCTATAATTATATTTTTTAAACTTTTTTTGACATAAGATTTGTTTGTGTAGTATGGGAACGTGTTGAAAACCATGTACAGTGTTAACTATTTGTGTATATTTCTCACTTCCCCCTGATGGTCTGAATGACACTGCTATCTTGTCTGTCTGTGTGCTGTCTGTATCCTCTTTTCACATCTGATGTTATCAGATATGAATTTATTCTTCACTGCATGAGAAAATAGACATGTGGTGCGTGAAAACTTTTTTGAAAAGTGTAAATTGCATGAGTCTCACAGTCAATGCATGACAGTTGGCAGCTCTGATGTATTGAACAAAATGTGCATCACACGTCCCAACGCTGGAAGGGAGATTTCAATTTTCCTTAAAAGACATTTAATATATGGGGAATCATCTCATCAAAGAAGAGGCTCTTAGGATGCAAACAATATATATATACTATATGTTGGTCCAAAGTGGCAGTGTTCAAAAATGCGTCAAAATAATGGTCAACCATCCAACCATGTTACACTCCAGACATGAATCAAACACAGCAGAACCAGTCACAAGTAAAAAAAAAAAACATTAGATTCAGAAGGTGTTTTTGCATATCATCTACCTGACTTTGATCATTCTCTTAAGATGTGTGGCACAGCCACATCAAGGCCTCCCTGCTGCTGTCTTATCTGTTTTAATTGCTCTGGAATTTTATGGCTCAAAGTGGATCAAGCTAGTCATAAGGAAATAAATCCTTAAGTAGGTCAAACATAGGTTTTTGCACTATATTTGTTTTGGAGTTACTTGCGATGTGTTTCACCTGTGTCCAATTATCCCTACCTCCTGAGAGAAATTAAATATTTTTGAATTCAGTAATCAATGTACGGTAGAGCACATATCAGGATGTGAGCGGAGGAGAGATTCAAATTCCAATTGTCAAAGCAGTGTGCATTAATATTAAATAATGTGCTTTTTTTTAAATAGCAGAAAAGAAAAACAATACTTATGTAAAACAAAAAAACATAAAATATCTTTAAATTTACCACTTGATTGCTTAACCTCAAAGGTTCACTATGTAGTTTTGGTGAAAAGAAGAGAAAGTTCTTTGGTGATTGATTGTTTTATGTCTAAACAAACTAAACAAACAGGCTTTTTGTTTTCATGACTGAATAAACTGAATAGACAAACTGATGAAGGACAACACAACTTCATACTGTTTTACTTTGTTTATATTTGATGGACACTGCCACATTTCTAGCTTCAAACAATGTTCTGTTTTTCAAATTTCTTCATATATACATAATGCCCCTTTTAAAAATGAAGTTCTGATACAAAAGGTCATGCAAAAAATTGTTATTGGTTAAATAATTTGCTCATTCTAATTTGTCATATACATTTAACTTGTATGTGAGTGACAAACCCAATGAGAATTACCATCACAGTCTGCAGTTACTCAGCTCTTTGGACCTTTTATAATATCTGTCAGCTTATTGTTTTGATGTTCCAGCCAGCAGCTTGACTATTTTTCTCAAAGCCCTGCTTGGGGCAGCAGGAGGCTGTTTTCAGCATAACCAATGGTACACAACCTGCCCAGCACTAAGTGGCAGACAGATAAAGAATCAGATATTTCTCTCAGGAGTTGTTGGAGACAAAAAGGAGAGTTAAAAGGAGAGTAACTTACATTTGTCAGGTGGAAAAAAAACACAACTCCAGATGTTAGTCTATATGTACTACATATCCAACCTAAAAGTTTTCCATATCAGCCTCAACAGAGAATAAAAGAATAATAAAGGTTGTTTAAACGTCCAACTGTTAAAATATATATAAACTATATTTATTTACTCAGTCAACTCTGAGTTACCTTTGTTCCTATTTTTATATTTTAACATCTATGATCTTTTGCCCAACAGAGAGAGTATCAGGTGCTTCCGTCACATCATCAACAAACCTGCCGATTGAGGGGAACTCTGTCAACTTAACCTGTGATGCTGCTGCTGGCTCCCGCTTTACCAGACTGTGGATGAAGGATGACTCAGATCTGATCCTGACTGACAACACGGCACTTTACGAGGCGAACAGAGTTCTATCCTTTAAAAGTTTGTCTGAAACAGACAGTGGAAATTATTCATGTGAAATCAGCAACCCTGTCAGCAACGATAAAGCTCAGTACATCATGACTGTTAACTGTAGGTAACTGTAGAGTTTACATTTACTGCTCAAAATGATGTCTGCCATAACACTGTACTCCTGAAATGTTTTGCTGTTGTAAAAACTTTAAATCTTTTTCAGATGGACCAAAAAATGTCCAAATCGAAGGCCCAAGCAAGATCGATTTTGAGCAGAACTTAACATTAACCTGCTCTGCTGAGTCCGAACCATCTGCTACTTACACCTGGACACTGAATGGGACAGAGATACACAGTTCTTCTGTGTTCACTAAAGTCAACACTGGATTTTCTGACAGTGGCAACTACGCCTGTCAAGCCATGAATCATATAACTGGGAGAAGATCATCAGCGGTGCATCAAGTGACTGTAACAGGTACCAAGATGGTGATTAACCCACAGTGAAGTTGTAGCAGATTTTATGAAAATCATTCCAACTAAATGTGGCAGATGTATTTTAATTTTATGAGACGGCAATGGCTGCAAAAGCAAAAGTCTAAAACTAGTCAATTTAGCCTTGCACTTCTAGAGTTTAACATCATCAGACTTATCTATTTCTTACACCCAGTTCTTTTTTTCAGCCCTCCTAGGTGAAACACCAGGGTGTTCGGCTGGTTGCATCGCTGGAATAGTAATTGCATGTTTGGCTGTCTGTGCAGGAGCTGCTGGTGGAGGGTACTACATCTATAAAAGAAAGTAAGTGGAAAAGAGCTTCAAGGTGTAACCCAGGAGCCTTTTTTCTAATTTTCAAGAATCAATCAGTAAAGTGGTAATTGTAACAGCTCAATAAGACCTGGTTTGGCCCCAAGAACACAATCAGAGATACGGCAGGCAAAGTTAAAAGATCATATTAAGTCCTAAGTATACAATGAGGGAAGAGCACAGATAGAAAATGTGGAACCAGAACCAAGTTGATATGTGACAACAAAACATTGCTAGTGTTGCAATATGTTCTTTATATAGTTCTAAGCCTGGCTTGAAAAGCCTTCACAGTAATACCAGCCAGACATTTCTCCTTCTTTTTAAATCATGTATTGATAGGTGACTGTCTTTAGATTACCACAACCTTAACGCCAACCTTACTCTAACATTATACATTACATTAGGCCAACTGTACAATTAACAGTAAAAGTTGTGTCGGGATATGAAACACATAAACTCAACTGTCTTTCCCTTGATGGTAAATTTTTAATATGTTAAAACTACTATGGGCCAACAATTGTTATTCACTCAGTAGAGAAGATCGTTACTCAAAACAACAACTCTTTACTTAAATCTCTTGTTTCCTTTTTTGTCCTGCAGGTGATCAGAAAATGAAAACATCTTGACCTGCACAAAGAAAGGAAGTGACACCAATTTGTTTAGAATTTCAGCTTTTTCTCTTCAATCTTTAGGTTATCCAGTTGAACTCAACAGTAACATGATTATCAGTGTATCTGAATGTGTTATTTTTAGACACCCAGAAATATAAATATGCTTAAAGCTGCATTCATTGACTCTTTGACTACTTGGAGGCAAAAGAGCGCCACAAGAAAATGTTGTGACATTATAATATCATAATTTCAGGGCCAGTGCAGCATATGAACACCTGATGTCCAATATTCACTCTCCTTTTAGGAGGTAGTGTTTACAGTGAGCTTTTTGCTGAAAACTCTGAAAACTCTGAAAACGCAATTTGTCAAGTCAGTTTTGTTTATATAGTTGAAAATCCCAATGCTTCAACAGACTTTACAATCTGTACAGTGTACAAAACCTCTTGTGCCTCAATCCTTGATTTACTAGTAAGAAAAAGAGGTGGGATGCGACAGATGTCACATTGGCAGAATAAACCATCAAACCACCAAAATCACAGAACATACAGATTAGTTTCAGATACATTTAGATTATAAAGTATTTTACAAATCTCGACATGTGCTATACAACCTTCTCTCTGCCGCGGTGGACTGAAAGAGGACAAGCCAAACAAAGAAGATTACCAAGAATCGGTGTATATGAATTTTCATGACTAGAGAAGTGAATGAAAATCCGTGAGGGGCACCCAAAGGTGCGACAATCCAGATCCAACATCCATGTGAGGCATCAGCCAGGAGAGAGGGAGGCTCCTGGGCCACTGATGGTCCAGCGAGAAGAAGCCTGAGTAAAAAGAGAGAAGAAGAAGGATACAACTAGAAAGAGAAAGACAAGTAAAGACACACAGCTTGATAGCTTTGAGGGAAACAGAAACAGCAATAGAAGTTAGAGAAATACAGTTTACATGTAAAATCATCAATGTATCAGGTTATCCAGTGTTTTTTAGACTCTGGATAACCTGATACATAATGATTGTTATTTTTTAGAGAAATTGAGAGATAACGTTATAACTTTGGGTCTGGGTGACAATTTAGAGTCCCTTTAGGTTTACGGTATTACGAATATAAAATATATTTATTTGAAAATAAGTCCACTTGCTTTTATTGCACATGAACAGCTGAGTAAAAAGAAACATTTCTTGTTCTGCTTTTAATGAATAGTGATGAATGTGTATTTAATTCTGGTGTTTGATATTTGAAGCATTGAAATTACTTTTATTGGTATAAATATATTGTGTACTTTGCTTATTTCTTACAGTGTATATCTAATCTTACTTTCATTGTTCTCTTATGTTCCAACCTCAATATTGAAAAATGGAAAAATAATTGGTTAGGATATGACATTATGCAAAAATTATGCACATAATAATGTTGTCTATTCCATGTGGTTCTGACAGCAATTGAATATATAAATGTGGTTTAAATAAGATATCCTAACACTGGCAACTTTGTGAGAAAGGACATTTAAAGTGCACTATTTCAATAAAACTATGTACAAATGTATCCTATCGTTCTTTACTTGAGTTTACACTTTTTTGTACCTATTTACTTGCAAAAAACAATAAATACAACAATAATGACACGTTAATGGTTAAATTAAGTAAATTTCAACAATTAGCTGACAACTTATTGTGGTGACGACTGCTACTCAAAGCCACTAGAGAGACTTTTGTAACTTGCAAGACTGTTTATTCGAATCACACAAAAAACAACATCTCAATCACCTCCACCTGTCCTGGTGAACTCACTTATATTCCTTCCTGTACCAAAACACCACCCAGTGTTCAAAAAGGAGCATTACAACAAATAAACAAATCACCCATACATATCTAATGGTTGTTACACAAATGATCAGACTTCAACAGTGCTCTTTATACATGTTAGTGCTAGTAGTGATTTCATGAATCTTGTGTTAATCT
The DNA here is from genome assembly GCA_039737535.1 of Lagodon rhomboides. Taxonomy (NCBI): domain Eukaryota; kingdom Metazoa; phylum Chordata; class Actinopteri; order Spariformes; family Sparidae; genus Lagodon; species Lagodon rhomboides. The sequence goes on along the minus strand of CM077788.1, from coordinate 23,526,582 downwards.
ATGCCGTAAAATGCCTGAATAGTTAGATAAATCCTTCATGCAGAGCACCTTATACGCCAAACGCTACACAGTATGCTGCCCTTTGGTGGTCTTTAAGTGATTTACTAAGCAGTATGTCTTCCTGGATATTCAACATCCCCCTGAGACTGTATTGTAGGGAATGAGAAACACTTCAAGATACAAGGGGATGAAAGTTTGCCTGATACATATGACCGGAAATATCTGCAGTTTTCATGTCTTCAGCTTAGTAAATTAAAGTTGAATGGTCCTCTGTTCAGTACCGGCATTATTAATCATTATCAAGCTTGTTGATCATTGATCAGAGGTATGTTGATGGGTAAGTCCCTATTGCACAGTCCTTCCCTGTACAACCATCAAAATTTTAAATCTGCATCCATTATGCGGAAACTAGAAAAGGGACAGTGAAGTAGTGTAATCCTCTTCTCTCTTTTCATACTTGATGATACTGCAGATGAAATGGAAAACGCTGTGACACACATCATCCTGGGAGTCATCTCAGGTGAGCTTTCATCACTTGATACAGCAGACAAATCTTTATTCACTTATTTCTCTAAATGTAACCATCAATAACTGATGTGTAACAGCATCAGCATTAATATATTTATGTAACACTGGAAACTCCTCTCAGAAATGTTTTCTACTATGTGAATGTTGTGTTTGATGAATTATTGACTTCTACTACTGTTGTCATCAAATCAAATTCTTTTCAGAAAAGATATATTGTGGGAACACAAGCAGCAGTATACAGACGTCTCATATAGAAGCACTGCCTGTACCTGTACTGTACTGTACCATACACACAGACATTATGACAAAAATATCAGTGACAGAACTGAATTACTATCAGATATTCACAAAGCAACATGTTTTTTTTTTTTGTTTTTTTTTTTTCAGCGCAACAGAAAATGAAGTGACTTCCTCTCTCTGTTAGAGGAGAATTAGTTGTCTGACCTTGTGATCTACATTTTCTTTCGGTGAGATGAAACTAGTTTTCATCATGTGATGGACTGATGAGGTTCCTTGGTGGCTTTTTTTTTGGACAACCTTTACATGTCATTTCATTGTGGTTGTGATTAAGATAATGTCCAAGTGCTTCATTTAGCAAACCACTCAAATTACTAGAGTTGTTCTCAGACCTGTGACTGTGTGTTCCAGGTTTAACCAAAGGAACTGGTGTGTTGCCAGACAGTCCTCTTAATGCAACATTGGGAGGGACAGTGATGTTCACCACAACACTGACTCCATCAGAAAAACCCATTACATTTGTGGAATGGCAATTTGGTGACAAAGTTATAATCGATACAAATACAAATGCTACTGCAGAGTATGAAGGCAGGGTCACCCTGTGACCCGCTATGACCAGGGACCATTTATGTGTCATGTGTTCAATCCAGTAAGCAATGATGCCAATGAACCAGTAACCCTCTCCATCAGCTGTGCGTTAACCTGCACGTTCAGTAATTTATCTGACAATATCTGCATGATCCTCAATTGTTTGCACAAAATACTAGGAAACCATTTTTAACCAGGTGTAATCCAGTACAGTATCACTGTAATCTACAGCACAGAGCCAATTAAATCATTTTACAATCAGTGTCATTCAGAAAGTTTTAATCATGTATTTGTGCATACGAATCAGTTCTTATGCCTCTGAGTCAATCTGCATGCCAAACGCCAAACACATTTATTTTCCTAACATTGCATGTTGTTTTTTTGTTGCTGTTGTTTTTACCCCTATATTCAGATGGACCAGAAAATGTTCAAATCAAAGGCCCAAGCAAGATCGATTTTGGCAAAACCTTAACATTAACCTGCTCTGCTAAATCCAAACCATCTGCTAGTTACACCTGGACACTGAATGGGACAGAGATACACAATTCTTCTGTGTTCACTAAAGTCATCACTGGAATTCCTGACAGTGGCAACTACACCTGTTATACCATGAATAGAATAACTGGAAGAACATCATCAGCAGTGCATCAAGTGACTGTAACAGGTACCAACAAGGTGTTTGTGGCTGTTGTACATCTTCAGAAATGTTGATTGTAGAGTTTGTTGATACCAGATGTTGTGTTTAACCCACAGTATTATACTTCTAAAGAGTAGCAGGGTTCAGAAAGATTTTTCCTACAGACCCATTCCACCAGCAGATTTAATATTTTAAGCCAGTTATGAGTCAACATTGGCTGGAAATTCAAGACTCTGTGTAATTGCTCTTAAAGATATCATATGTAGGAATCCTGCATTCATACTGTTTATTTAAAATTGACGAGACCTCATAAAATATTTTGTTGAGCTTTGTACTTACATAGTCATGTTTCCAGCAATGTTCAAACCCAGAGAAATCCACAATTTATTTTAAACATGTTTACACACAAACGGTGTGTTTTGTTTGGTCGCTGTGTCAGAAAAGACGAAATCTCAACAATTAAATCTTTAAAACGTTACCTAATTTGTTTACATTTGTACTTGAATCATGTCAGAGAGACTGTTCGATGTTGTGTTCACCACCAGTGAAGTGAGTTTAACCACAGGATTATTAGTGTTTGTTTGCATTAGACATGCAGAGTTTATCCACCCCAAACAGTCAGATTACTTTACAGTCCCATGTAACAGGATTATGTAATTAGGATACAAAAAAAATAATGTAACTATTCTGTTAAAGTTCTGGTTGTTGCACTGGATTATAAGGTTGTAAAGAGATTTCTGAGATTTTGTGCAAAATATAATAACTATGTTGTAACTAAGAAAAGTGAACAAACAACTAAATAAAAAAGCCAGAACCACTCATTAATAAGGTGTGACAATAATCAAATAGGTATCTATAACTGGCTATGAAATCACATAAAGAGGGTCAAAGGACAGAGGATGTCTTTCACTGTACAGATTTTGATTTGATAAAGGAAGAAGTTATGGTATGCTTTGTATCCACAGGTATGATTAGACAGTTCCTGTTTGGATAATGTTGTAAAAATCATGTTTTTACCTTTTTTTTTTAAGCCATCCCAGGCAAAACATCAGGCTGTTCAGCTGGTTGCATCGCTGGAATAGTAATTGCATGTTTGGTCGTCCTTGGAGGAGCTGCTGGTGGAGGGTACTACATCTATAAAAGAAAGTAAGTAGAGAAATGTAACCATGAAGCTATTTTGTTTTTATTAAGAATAACAGGTTAGGAGATTCTTAATAATTAATAATCAATCTATCTTAGGCTCGGACTCTAACTTAATAGTATCTTAATAAAAAGAGAATTTAATCTGTTCAGCACATTCATTATTTTTTTGTTATCAAAAATACACAAGAGGTTCAAGAATTGTTTGTTGTATTGTATTATTACTTCATCTAAAATTAAAATGTTGAAATTTCCTTTTTACTCGTATTTACAAATGACTCAAACACGACATACATATATTACTGTTTTAATTTTGAGTAGCATCTGAGTGCTGACCACATTATTGCTTTATTTTTAATATTAAGAAACAACAACCAAGCTCCGCCACAATCTGGTCAAAAAGGTTAGTATTTATATATATATATATATATATATATATATATATATATATATATATATATATATATATATATATATATATATATATATATATATATACCAGTATTTACCGGTATAATTACATGAGAATAATCAGATGTTATTGTTTTGCCTAGAAGTAGAAGAACACGTGTATGAGGACACTTCTATGGTATATGAGAACCTTTGAAAACAACTATTTCTGTTTAAGGTAAGTTTTTAACTCTTTATTCTGATTTTGAGAAAAGGTATATATTAAGTTTAAATGAAGAGAGAAGAAATTAATCTTAGTTTGAATCTATTAAAAGTACTATAGGCCCATAATTACTGTCCACTCAGTGTAACAGACAGTTAATCAAAATAGCAGCTCTTGAATCACGCGTATCCTTTTTTGTCCTGCAGGTGATCACACAATAAAAAAACCTTCACCTGCACCAAGAAAAGAAGACACACCGATGTGTTTAGGATTTCAACTATTTCTCTTTTATAATAAGGTTTTACAGTCAAACTCAAGTGTAAGAGAATTATTAATATAGCCGTGTGACGATTAGAGGGTTTATAAAGTCAAGACTTTTGTATTTATGTAGCCATATATAGCAGATTATACAGATCATGATGACAATTGTTCAGATATATAGATTATAGAATACTATATGTGAAGACTGTGGATCCAGAAGGAAATTAACAGCTGGAGGTGTCCCAAAGTGGCAAGTGTGCTATATTGCCTTCTCTCCGCCATGGTGACCTGAAAGAGGACAGGCCGAACAAAGATTACGTAGCAAAAAGTTTTGTTGACAAAAACACATCTTAAAACATAAATGAGCAATGATACATAAGGGGGCCCTAACAAAGGGATAATCAGGATCATGCCACTGTGTTTGCCCCTGACTGGCAGGAGAGAAAGATTCCTGCACGGCCAATAGTCCAGCAGAGAGGAGTGAAAAGAGAGGAGAAGGAGGAGAAACCAGGGAGGGAGAGACCCACACAAAACTTAAATCTTGACGGTGTGGAGTGGTTGGTTTAGTGCTATTCAACCAATCACAAGTGCTGCTGTGAGGCTCGAGTTATGAGGACTGTTACCTATCAGCCATGTTGTTTGAAGGTTTATGCACATTGTAACAGCGCACCAAGAGGACTAGAAAAACCCGAGGTTTCACCAGAAGAATAAATGCCTGCTCCTCTTCCTGAAGCACTTGAGCTGAGGAGGTTTCATACATATACTATATATCTATTTTTTTTATCATCTAAGCCCTGTTTAATTTAATGTATTGTTAACATAAAATATATTCAAATGAAACACATATCAACAGTTGAGAAAAACATTTCATGTTCTACTTTTACAAAACAGTTGTGACAAAATGGTGGTGATATCTGAAGCATTGAACTATCTCTTTTATATATGTTTTGTGTACATTTTTATAGTCTAAACTGAATCTTATTTTTATTCTCCTGATCTCTTATTGTGTCCAATCTCAACGTTCAAAATAGAGAAATATTTGGTTGGAATAAGCCCTAAATATTAATGTTGTCTATATCATGTGATTCTAACAGCAGTTAAATATGTAACTGTTGTTTAAATGATATCCAAACACTGGCAACTGTGGATGTGAAATTTTAAAGTATATAGTAATTCAATAAAGCTGAAAATACAAGTGAATTCTGTTATTGTGTGCTTGAATTGATACATTTGAATGTCACTAATGTATTAGGAAAATATATTTTGCACTATGACTCCGGCCACAAACACATGGATAGTTGGCATCAATATCTTGATGTTTGCTCAATGATCTTTAACCTGAACTCCTAATAACTCTAATAACGCTACAACAATTCAACGAAGTTTTAAACCATGACAGCAGAAGATGTTAAAACTTTCTTGAAGCCATAGAGACGATACAAAGTAAAGGTAAATTCTTGATTGATTTATCTTTGTGAAATGTAAAGAGATGAGTTACCTTCATGTTGAGTTACAACTTGTCTGCATGATGAGAGAAACACACTGAATCTGCATTAATGCCCTAAAGCTGCAAGACGTTGGTATAATTGTGTTTGTTTTAGCTTATTGATGGGTAACGATATGGCTAAAATACCTCTGTACCGTATGTTTCACACAGTGTATGAGTAACTCTGAGTAAACCCCTGAATATTTAGTCTTGTCAAACTGTGAAGTCTCTGCTATTTGGAGTTTAAAAAGATATATCACTCCTTCCCAGGACTTACTTAAAATCTTTGATTATCTTTATAAGTGTTGCTGGACGACTACATTGTCAATGATCAACAAGGTGGACTTTGTGGCTCAGTAGATTGACATTGCACGGTACTTCCTTATACAACCTTCATACACTGAAATCAGCACTCACTATTCTTATATTGGCAAAGGGACGGTGAAGTAGCGTGAGCCTCTTTTTTTGTCATACTTGATGATAGTGGAGATGAAATGGAAAAGGCTGTGATACAGATCATCATCGTGGGAGTCATCTCAGGTGAGCTCGTATTATTTGATACAGCAGATAAAAGCGAATATTAATTCACTTATATTCTCAAAATATAATCATCAGTTATTCATGTTTCACAGCATTAGATTACACTGCCTTACAGTTTTACTTTTGGATACTTTTTTTTAATTGAAAATGACTCTTGCTCTTGGAAATATCAATGCAGAGACACGTTAGTTTAGTATGGATGGGGATATATTTGATGGTACTTTGATAAAAAGTGAAAATGTTCTCCTGTCTATTTTCTATGTTTTATTTAATTTCTATTTAATGAGTTAAAGATGGCATTCAGTATAATGTAAAACATGTGATTGTGGTTGTGATTAAGGATACTTTGTCCCAGTGCATCATTTTGCAAAACACTCAAATTATTAGAGTTCTTCTCAGATCTGTAACTGTGTGTTCCAGGTTTAACCAAAGGAGCTGGTGTGTTGCCAGATGGTCCTCTGAATGCAGCTGTGGGAGGGACAGTGGTGTTCACCACAACACTGACTCCACAAGAAAAACCCTTAATAACGATAGGTTGGACATTTGGGAGCAGAAATATTATCACCTTTACTGGTGTAAACACAACTGAACCAGAGTATGAAGGCAGGATCACCCTCTTCATGTCTACTGGATCTCTGGAGCTCAGGAATCTGGCTTGTAATGACACTGGAGATTACACAGTTAGCATTTTCCCACAGACAGGAACAATAATGCAAGGATCCACCACACTGAAAGTTGATGGTGAGTAAATGTTTATGTTGGATCTTTTTCAGAGCTGAATGCAAAAATATATATTGTTTTTGTTCAAATTTGTGTTTTGGTGTTCAGTGTTTCAAAAAATATCTATTTTGTTATTACATCATAATAATGAATAGTAAGAACAAAACAAATAGAAATACTTTTATTAAAAAAGCCCTGAAAACCTGTTTTCTCATTGAGATTCATATGTGATCAGGTCCTACTTGAACAACCAATTTTCTGCTCAAGTTCACGCACTTTTTGTTATTTCACATGACAGATTTGTTTTTTATATCTTCTGTCCTCTTCTTTCTCTTTGGTCTGAAGTTGTACATTAAGTTGGGAAGAGGTGGTGCAACATGAAACATGTATTTTCTGTTTGCCAATCAATATTTAGCAATATTCAAATCAAAATCAGAATTTCTTATTTTTTCAGCATTGTCCATGAAATCTTATCAAATCACACCCACACATTGTCCAGATGATGCAAATAATATCTATTAATATTTATTTTTAAACGTTCACTTCAATTGTTTCACATTTAATGAACATTCAATGTTGATATAAAGAGCTTAGCCTAGTTAGGGTTTAGGACCATGTTTTTAAACTTCCTAAATTCGTACAGATATATGGAGCTCTCACAGAATCTCTGCTTTGACAAAGAACTAAAAAAGGAGTCTCTTATTTATTTTTCATTTATACTTCTCTTAAATTATACTAATTATTCAAAGCCTTCAACTGCATCTCACATTCTCATCAGCGGATAGAATTTACTCAGTCATCACTCAGCATAGGTGATTAAGGTGAATCATAATCAGATTTATACAACACAACAGATTCACTGAATTTCAGCTTTTTAGGTATACTGCACAGACAAGGGAGTTCTGGTACAACTGTCCTACCTACATTAATCTGATCATCATATTAAGCTCTTGTTGAAACTGTGTCAGAATGTTAAGGTTTAAGGTCCTACATATTAACTGGTGTAAACTTGGACTACATTATATTGAAAATTGATTTAAAGCGCAACCTACAAATGTGAGCCGACCGAATCAATGTAGGTTTGACACAGTATCAACAAAATCTGTAGCTGAACTTCTCTATGATGTGCAAAGCATTTTGTGAACACCCCAAATAACCTTTTTGTTCTGTGTGTCGTTGTTATCAAATAATAAGTGAGAAAATGTTGTTTTTCTGTAACAGCAGGAGCTGGTGTAAAATTTCAGCGTTTAACCACAAATACTCAGCATCCCATGACAAATATATGGTTCATTTTCAGCCACTGCAGTGTTTCCCTGTTCTGTCCCTTTTGTTATGTGGCGGTAAATTATAAAACCCTTTTGTTTTCCACCCACAGGGCCAGTCTCCAATGTAATGGTAACTGCCAGCAGCACAGACTTGGTGGAGTTCAACAGCTCCGTCAGTCTGTCCTGCTCTGCCTCTGGATGCCCTCTCTCTTTCCTCTGGCTGGACGGCAGCTCTGAAGTTACAGCAAGTGACAGATTACAGCTCACTGATGGAGGCGCCACTCTCACCATAGTCAATGTGACCCTCTCTGACCAGGAACGATTCAGGTGTCATGTGTTCAAACCAGGAAACAATGGTACCAGTGATCCAGTAACCCTCTCCATCAGCTGTGAGTCATTAACTACATTCTCATTACTTTTTCTGACAACTGCTGAAAACATCATAGAGAGTTTAGATTATTGTCACAACTCGGTGAGGAGTGGTCTTGATTTATTTATTTGTTTGTTTGTTTTCTCATTTTTTTGTTCACCTGTGTTTTGCACAAAATCTAAGACACACATTTTCAACCAAATTTAATCCAGTACAGTATCGCTTGTAATCTACAGTACACTGTCAACCAAATAAATTTACAGATTCATTTAGAAAGTGTTCATCAAAGGGCTGTTCTGCTGCATTACATTGTACATACATTTATTTTTCTTTCAGTGTAATAATGCATGAGCATGCTGACCTGTTGTTTTCTTCCCTACATTCAGACGGCCCAGAAAATGTAACCTTCAAAATGTCTCCATTGCAAGAATACTATGAGGAAGGGTCAGACGTCACCCTGTCCTGCTCAGCTGATTCCAGACCCTCTGCCCTGTTTTACTGGTTTCTGAATGGGAACAAGCTGCCCCATACTGGATCAGAGATCAACATTCAGATAAGCCAGAGTGGAAACTACAGCTGTCAGGCGTTTAACCAGAAAACTCTGAGATATGACTCATCCTCACCTTTGGCTGTAACTGTGTTGGGTAAGTTTGAATCAACGTTTTCTGCACAAACAAATGTGGAATAAAACTAGAGACAGTCTTGTGATGGGATCACACCAGCTGCAACACCAGTCAACATGTTGACATTCCGGCCCATCAGTACTCAATCATTACTTCATTATACCATTAGGGCTGGTAAAAATTAATTTCTGTTAGATAGTGTTTTTATAGATTCTGTCTGTGCGTTATGCTTGTGTTTGTGTATGAATATATGTTGGTATGTGTGATGTATGAGTGTGTATCTGTTTGTGTATGTGTACACTGTACCTCTATACAGAAAAGATGAACAAGAAGAATTCAACGCTTAATAAATTATTTTAAATATGAATTGTTTCACATGCTGTCAATACATCAATCTGATGAATAAAGATTAGATACATATCATGAAAAAAGCAAAGGGATGCAAAACTCAACTTTCCTGACATTTTTGACATTGTAGCTATATGTGTGTGCGCCTTTGTTTAAGCCTGATGTTCAGACTTTGTCCTGCGTGCCAGTTTAACAAATATATATATTTTTTTTTTCATGAGGAAGTTTGAGGCTTTGAGGCTTCCTCTTTTATGACAGGAGCCTTGTTTGTGTAGCATGAGAATGGGTTGACTGTCATGATTCTGAAGTCTCAGTTCAGTCAGACAGTCTTGTTGATTAGTTACAGGCAAGGCTGTCAAATATGTGATCTATATGGTTTATGTATCCACTGCACATTATCATACTTTAAAGGCTAAACTCTTCATTACTTCATCAAAGCACCAAGAGCTAATACAAAGCTTCAAAGTCAATCATGAATGCTCATCATGGTGTTATTGATACTGTGAGTGATTCTTCCCAGAGTCAACTCTTTTTTATATTCATTTAGCTGACACTTTTATGAAAAAGTTACTTACAATAAGTGCATCCAACCGTGTGGAGACAACCCCTAGACTGTGGGAGTTGTGGATGTAAACCAACTTTACCAAATAGGCTGAACTGACCACTCATTGATAAGGTTTGACAATAATCAAACAGATATTTATAACTGGCTATGAAATCACATAAAGAGGGTCAAAGGACAGAGGATGTCGTCTTTCACTGTACAGATTTTGATGTGATAAAGGAAGAAGTTTTTGTATGCTTTGTATCCACAGGTATGATTAGACAGTTCCTGTTGTAAAAATCATGTTTTTACCTTTTTTTTTAAGCCATCCCAGGCAAAACATCAGGCTGTTCAGCTGGTTGCATCGCTGGAATAGTAATTGCATGTTTGGTCGTCCTTGGAGGAGCTGCTGGTGGAGGGTACTACATCTACAAAAGAAAGTAAGTAGAGAGATAAAACAATGAAGCCATTTTGTTTTTATTAAGAATAACAGGTTAGGAGATTCTTAATGATTAATAATCAATCCATCTCAAGCTCAGATTCTAACTTAATAGTAAATTAATAAAAAATGATTGAATCTGTTGAGCACATTCGTTATTTTTCTGTAATCAAAAATACACAAGAGGTTCAAGAATTGTGTTTGTTGTATTGCATTATTACTACATCTAATCTTAAAATGTTGAAATTTCATTTTTAATCATATTTACAAATGACCCGTAACATATATTACTTTTTTAATTTTGAGTACTCAGGTTAGGAGATTCTTAATAATTGATAATCAATCTGTCTCTATCTCTATCTCTTTACTTTTAATATTAAGAATCAACAACCAAGCTCTGCCACAATCTGGTCAAAAAGGTTAGTATTTACTTGATCTGATTATCTTACAGACTCTCATATATATTACATGAGAATAATCAGATGTTATTGTTTTGCCTAGAAGTAGAAGAACACGTGTATGAGAACATGTAAAATCAACTGTTTGTTTCCATTTAAGGTAAGTTTTTCACTTATTATTCTGATTTAGAGAAAATATATAAATGAAGAGAAGAACCAAGAGTTGTTTTCTGTATAATGAAATTAATCTTAGTTTGAATCTATTAAAAGTACTATAGGCCCATAATTACTGTCCACTCAGTGTAACAGACAGTTAATCAAAATAGCAGCTCTTGAATCACTTATATCCTTTTTTGTCCTGCAGGTGAGAAAAGAAGACACACTGATGTGTTTAGGATTAAAAGATTTCTTTGCTATATTTTGGTTTTACAGTCAAACTCAAGTGTAAGAGAATTATTAATATAGCCGTGTGACGATTAGAGGGTTTATAAAGTCAAGCCTTTTGTATTTATGTAGCCATATATAGCAGATTATACAGATCATGATGACAATTGTTCAGATATATAGATTATAGAATACTATATGTGAAGACTGTGGATCCAGGAGGAAATTAACAGCTGGAGGTGTCCCAAAGTGGCAAGTGTGCTATATTGCCTTCTCTCCACCATGGTGACCTGAAAGAGGACAGGCCGAACAAAGATTACGTAGCAAAAAGTTTTGTTGACAAAAACACATCTTAAAACATAAATGAGCAATGATACATAAGGGGGCCCTAAGAAATTGATCAGGATCATGCCACTGTGTTTGGCCCTGACTGGCAGGAGAGAAAGATTCCTGCACGGCCAATTGTCCAGCAGAGAGGAGTGAAAAGAGAGGAGAAGGAGGAGAAACCAGGGAGGGAGAGACCCACACAAAACTTAAATCTTGACGGTGTGGAGTGGTTGGTTTAGTGCTATTCAACCAATCACAAGTGCTGCTGTGAGGCTCGAGTTATGAGGACTGTTACCTATCAGCGTGGTTGTTTGAAGGTTTATGCACATTGAAACAGCGTACCAAGAGGACTAGAAAAACCCGAGGTTTCACCAGAAGAATGAGTGCCTGCTCCTCTTCCTGAAGCACTTGAGCTGAGGAGGTTTCATACATATACTATATATCTATTTTTTTTATCATCTAAGCCCTGTTTAATTTAATGTATTGTTAACATAAAATATATTCAAATGAAACACATATCAACAGTTGAGTTAAAAAAAACATTTCATGTTCTTCTTTTACAACACAGTGGTGACAAAATGGTGGTGATATCTGAAGCATTGAACTGTCTCTTTTATCTATGCTTTGTGTACATTTTTATAGTGTATACTGAATCTTATTTTTATTCTCCTGATCTCTGATTGTGTCCAACCTCAACGTTGAAAATAGAGAAATATTTGGTTGGAATAAACCCTGAATGTTCATGTTGTCTATATCATGTGATTCTAACAGCAATAAAATATGTAACTGTTGTTTAAATGATATCCAAACACTGGCAACTGTGGATGTGAGATTTTAAAGTATATAGTAATTCAATAAAGCTGTAAATACAAGTGAATTCTATTACTGTGTGCTTGAACTGATACATTTGAATGTCACTAATGTATTAGGAAAATATATGATGCACTATGACTCCGGCTACAAACACATGGATAGTTGGCATCAATATCTTGATGTTTGCTCAATGATCTTTAACCTGAACTCCTAATAACTCTAATAACTCTACAACAATTCAACGAAGTTTTAAACTGTGACAGCAGAAGACGTTAAAACTTTCTTGAAGCCATAAAGACGATACAAAGTGTAAAGAGATGAGTTACCTTCATGTTGAGCGACAACTTGTCTGCATGATGAGAGAAACACACTGAATCTACATTAATGCCCTAAAGCTGCAAGACGTTGGTATAATTGTGCTTGTTATAGCTAATTGATGGGTAAAGATATGGCTAAAATACCTCTGTACTGTATGTTTCACACAGTGTATGAGTAACTCTGAGTAAACCCTACTTAAAAATATATACATCACTCCTTCCCAAGACTTACTTAAAATATTTGATTATCTTTATAAGTGTTGCTGCATGACTACATTGTCAATGATCAACAAGATGGACTTTGTGGCTCATTAGATTGACATTGCACGGTACTTCCTTATACAACCTTCATACACTGAAATCAGCTTTCACTATTCTTATATTAGTAAAGGGACGGTGAAGTAGCGTGAGCCTCTTTTTTCTTGTCATACTTGACGATACTGGAGATGAAATGGAAAAGGCTGTGATACAGATCATCATCCTGGGTGTCATCTCAGGTGAGCTCTTATTATTTGATACAGCAGATATAAGCGAATATTAATTCACTTATATTCTCAAAATATAATCATCAGTTATTCATGTTTCACAGCGTCAGATTACACTGCCTTACAGTTTTACTTTTTTTTACTTTACTGAAAATAACTCCTGCTCTTAGTAATATCAATGTAGAGACACATTAGTTCAGTATGGATTGAAGTATATTTGATGGTACTTTGTTAAAAAGTGAAAACATGCTCTTGTCTATTTTCTATGTTTTATTTAATTTCTTTTCAATAAGTTGAAGATGATGTAAAACCTAACAGCTATTTTGTAAAACACTTAGATTATTAGAGTTGTTCTCAGACCTGTAACTGTGTGTTCCAGGTTTAACCAAAGGAGATGGTGTGTTGTCAGAAGGTCTTTTGAATGCAACAGTGGGAGGGACAATGGTGTTCACCACAACACTGACTCCATCAGAAAAACCCTTTACATTAGTGGAATGGAAATTTGATAACAAAGTTATAATTGCTACAGATACTAATGCTACTGCAGAGTATGAAGGCAGGGTCACCCTCTTCACTCCTACTGGATCTCTGGAGCTCAGGAATCTGGTTCTGAATGACAGTGGAGAATACAGCGTTCTCATTATACCACAGGGAGAACCATCAAAGGAAGGAACCACCAGACTGGAAGTTTATGGTGAGCAGATGTTTCACTTGTATCTCTTCTAGTGTGGAATGGAGATCACATATAGCAATAGAGACAAAGTTCTAACAACTCTGGTTATTTAAAATGACTTTTTTTTTCTTTTGTTTTGGTCTGTGCTCTTTTCTTTGGTTTAAACTGGTGGAACACAGTTGGGAGGTGGTGTAACATAACAAAGGAATTTTCTGTGCTCCAGTCAAGTTGAAGCATCATCTTAATCACAATCTGATGAAAGTTGTAGCATTGGGGAGGTTTGGTGAACAAATGTTTCACATGTTGTTGACACATCAACAGTGGAAAGGCAATAATCCAAGACATTTCAGGTGAAACATAATTCAACAGCAGCTAAATAGAGTCTAAAATTAAGTGTTTATCCGTCCTCCTGGGTGGAAAGCACAATCCTTTTTCATCTCTGGCTATACCCAGCACCACTGATACATCAGGTCAGACATGTGATATATTGACCTGTTGCCACAAACAACACTGATGTCACAGAGCCCTGAAGTACATCTGTACATATCTGGGAGACCAAACCTAACCTAACACCCTCCAGTCATGGATTTTCAAAACTGTAGTTATTGTACTTGCTCCACTTTCTTTTTACCCCGAAGAAGAAGCCTACTAGTTACTGTTTACTGGATTTGTAAAATTTGACATGTTTGCCATCAACATGTTAAATGTGATGTACATTTTGAAATCAGTTGAAACATTATGTTCAAACAGCTGATAGGAGGCAAGACGCACCTCAGACACGGAAGCAGACAGGATGCACTTTAAACATGACAACCAGACAGCTTATACAGCGATGCTGGGACATGAGATTTGTTTGTACAGTATGGGGACGTGTTGAAAACCATGTACAGTGTTCACTATTTGTGTATATTTCTCACTTCCCCCTGATGGTCTGAATGACACTGCTATCTTGTCTGTCTGTGTGCTGTCTGTATCCTCTTTTCACATGTGATGTTATCAGATATGAATTTATTTATCACTGCATGAGAAAATAGACATGTGGTGCGTGAAAACTTTTTTTCACACGTCCCATCGCTGGGAAGGAGATTTAAATTTTCCTTAAAACACATTTAATATAAAGGGGAATCATCTCATCAGAGAAATATATATATATATATATATATATATATATATATATATATATATATATATATATATATATATATATATATATGTATATATATATGTATATATATATACATATATATATATATATATATACCATACCATGTTACACTCCAGACATGGATCAGACACAGCAGAACCAATCAGGAGTAAAAGAAACATTAGATTCAGAAGGTGTTTTTGCATATCATCTACCTGACTTTGGTCACTCTCTTAAGATGTGTGGCACAGCCACATCAGGGCCTCCCTGCTGCTGTCATATCTTTTATTGTTCTGGAATTTTATGGTTCAAAGTGGATCAAGCTAGTCATAAGGAAATCAATCCTTAAGTAGGTCAAACTTCAGTTCCTCGTTGTCATCATTTCTCAAGTCTCAATTAAATAGGTCAAGAGCAGGACTTAGGAAAAGGTTATTGTGCCATGTCTGTTTAGTTACTTGCAGGGTTTTCAATTATGTGATTTGTGTGGTTTATGTTACTACAATACGTTATTGTTATCCTACTATAATGGCTAAACTCTTTGTCATAGTTTTGAGTTTGTCATTTGCTGTTCTATTTTGAAGTTCTATCATCCTGTGTCATGTCTCACTTTCTACCTCCTCCCTGTGTCCAGTAATCCCTACATCCCTTGTGTATATAGTCTGTGTGCCCCCTCGTCTCTGTTAGTTCGTCGGTTTAGTTTCCCTAGGTCTGTTCCTGAGTCTCCCGTTCCCACATACTTGTGATATGTTTCTGGCTTTTCGTCCCCAATTTCCCGTGTTATTCCTAGTTCGTACCCTTGCCTTTTTGATTTGGTAATTTGCTTTTGGTTTGTGCGTTGTTTGGCTTTTGTGTTTGCATTTCATGGATTTTGGTTTTTGTCCTTGTGGTGAGGGGCACTACGGGGAGTACCCGAACAACGCCCCCTGGGAAAGTGCACCCCAGGAAATGTTTTCCACTGTTTAGAAAATGGATAGTAAGTCACAGGATTGTTACTGAGGAGTCAGAGATGTGGTTTCACAAATAAATGTTTTATTGTAGTAATCAAAAATTATCAAAGCTATCAGCCAGGGGCTGGAGCTTTGGAAGAAAATGAATGTTCATGAACAAATGAAATGTCTTAAACCAATAAGGTAAACTAAATTATTCTTTTATTGCACTGCAGTGGTTCTCTACCTTTGCTATGTGGTGGAATATTATAAAACCCTTTTGTTTTCCACCCACAGAGCCACTCTCCAATGTAATGGTAACTCCAAGCAGCACAGACTTGGTGGAGTTCAACAGCTCCGTCAGTCTAAACTGTTCCTACTCTGGATCCTCTCTCACTTTCCTCTGGCTGAACAGCAGCTCTGAGGTCACACAAAGTGACAGAGTTCAGCTCACTGATGGAGGCGCCACTCTCACTATAGTCAACGTGACCCGCTATGACCAGGGACCATTTATGTGTCATGTGTTCAATCCAGTAAGCAATGATGCCAGTGAACCAGTAACCCTCTCCATCAGCTGTGAGTTAACCTGCACGTTCAGTAATTCATCTGACAACAACTACTATCTAACATCTACTGACAACTAAATCATTTTACAATCAGTGTCATTTAGATAGTGTTTATCATGTATTTGTGCACACGAAACAGTTCTTATGCCTCTGAGTCAATCTGCATGCCAAACACTTTTATTTACCTTTTTTTTTTTCTTCTTTTTGTTGCTGGTGTTTTTACCCCTATATTCAGATGGCCCAGAAAATGTAAACTTGAATGTAAAAGTGTCAAAGGAATACTACATGGAAGGTTCAAACATCGGCCTGTCCTGCTCAGCTGTCTCCAGACCTGCCGCCCAGTTTTACTGGCTTCTGAATGGAGACCTACTTTCTGACACTGGACCAGAGTTCAAACTGGTGAACATTCAGATGAGTCAGAGTGGAAACTACAGCTGTCAGGCCTTTAACAACAAAACTCTGAGATATGAAACATCTCAGTCTTCAGCTGTAACTGTGCTCGGTGGGTATAAATAAATTGATTTGTACAAAAAAATATAGATACAGAAAGGTGGAACAAAAAGAAACAATACATACAATTGTTTGAACTCATGATACTTGTAGATGGCTGAGATGTAAAAGGCCGTTTAAAATGAACTATGAATGTATATAAACTATATTCATTTAGTCAGTCAACTCTTTTGTTCATGTTTTCATATTTTTTTCTGCAACATTCATGATCTTTTGCCCAACAGAGAGAATATCAGGCGCTGCTGTCACATCATCAACAAACCTGCCGATTGAGGGGAACTCTGTCAACTTAACCTGTGATGCTGCTGCTGGCTCCATCTTTACCAGACTGTGGATGAAGGATGACTCAGATCTGATCCTGACTGACAACATGGCACTTTACAAGGAGAACAGAGTTCTATCCTTTAAAAGTTTGTCTGAAACAGACAGTGGAGAATATTTGTGTGAAATCAGCAATCCTGTCAGCAACGATAAAGCTCAGTACATCATGACTGTTAACTGTAGGTAACTGTAGAGTTTACATTCACTGCTCAAAATGATGTCTGCCATAATAGTGTACTCCTGAAATGTTTTGTTCAACTCAAGATTTTACATTTTTAAATCAACGATTGAACAGGCTTCACATTCTTTATTATTTGTGTTGCTGTAAAAACCTAAAATCTGTTTTTCAGATGGACCAGAAAATGTTCAAATTGAGGGGCCAAGCAATATCGACTTTGGCAAAACCTTAACATTAACCTGCTCTGCTGAGTCCGAACCCTCTGCTACTTACACCTGGACACTAAATGGGACAGAGATACACAGTTCTTCTGTGTTCACTACAGTCATCACTGACAGTGTCAACTACACCTGTCACGCCATGAACAATATAACTGAGAGAAGATCATCAGCGGTTCATCAAGTGACTGTAACAGGTACCAAGATGGTGATTAACCCACAGTGAAGTTGTAGCAGATGTCATAAAGATCATTCCAACTAAATGTGGCAAATTTATTTTAATTTTATGAGACAGCAATGGCTGCAAAAGCAAAACTCTAAAACTAACTGACCCTAACCCATGAAATAGTAAATTTAGCCTTGCACTTATAGAGTTTAACATTGTCAGATTTATCCATGTCTTACCCCCTTCTCTTCTTTTTTCAACCATCCTAGGTGAAACATCAGGCTGTTCAGCTGGTTGCATCTCTGGAATAGTAATTGCATGTGTGGCCGTCTGTGTAGTAGCTGCTGGTGTAGGGTACTACTTTTATATCAAAAAGTAAGTGGAAAAGAGTTTTAAGGTCTAACCCAGGAGGCTTTTTCTAATTTTCAAGAATCAATCAGTAAAGTGGTAATTGTAACAGCTCAATAAGACCTGGTTTGGCCCCAAGAACACAATCAGAGATACGGCAGGCAAAGTTAAAAGATCATATTAAGTCCTAAGTATACGATGAGGGAAGAGCACAGATAGAAAATGTGGAACCAGAACCAGGTTGATATGTGACAACAAAATATTGCTAGTGTTGCAATATATTCTTTATATAGTTCTAAGCCTGGCTTGAAAAGCCTTCACAGAAATACCATCCAGACATTTCTCCTTTTTTTAATAGGAGAATAAATGTATTAATAGGTGACTGTTTTTAGATTACCACAACCTTAACGCCAACCTTACTCTAACATTATACATTACATTAGGCCAACTGTACAATTAACAGTAAAAGTTGTGTCGGGATATGAAACACATAAACTCAACTGTCTTTCCCTTGATGGTAAGTTTTGAATATGTTAAAACTATGGGCCAACAATTGTTATTCACTCAGTAGTGAAGATCGTTACTCAAAACAACAACTCTTTACTTAAATCTCTTGTTTCCTTTTTTGTCCTGCAGGTGACCAGAAATTGAAAACATCTTGACCTGCACCAAGAAAAGAAGTGACACCAATTTGTTTAGAATTTCAGGTTTTTCTCTTCCATCTTTAGGTTATCCAGTTGAACTCAACAGTAACATGATCATCAGTGTATCTGAATGTGTTATTTTTAGACACCCAGAAATATAAATATGCTTAAAGCTGCATTCATTGACTCTTTGACTACTTGGAAGCAGAAATCACAATGATTCAACAGGCTTTACAATCTGTACAGTGTACAAAGCCTCTTGTGCCTCAATCCTTGATTTACTAGTAAACAAAGAGGTGGGATGCGACAGGTGTCACATTGACAGAATAAGCAATCAAAATCACAGAACATACAGAATACATTGAAAGAGTTTCAGATACATTTAGATTATAAAGTATTTTTACTGATCCAAGAGGAATAGAGCAGCTGGAGGGGGTCCTGGAAAAGGACAGGCCACACAAAGAAGATTAGCAATAATCGGTGTATACCAATTTTGATGACTAGAGAAGTGATAATCCGTGAAGGGCACCCAGAGGGGCGACAATCCAGATCCAACATCTGTGTGAGGCATCAGCCAGGAGAGAGGGAGGCTCCTGGGCCACTGATGGTCCAGGAGAAAGGAGCCTGAGTAAAAAGAGAGGATAAGGAGGACAAAACTAGAAAGAGACAGATAAAGACAAACAGCTTGGTAGCTTTGAGGGAAACAGAAACAACAAATAACAGAAGTTAGAGAAATACAGTTTTTATCCGGAGTCTACAGATTGTTATTTTTGAGAGAAATTGAGAGATGACATTATAACTTTGGATCTGGGTGACAATTTAGAGTCCCTTCAGGTTTACTGTATTATAAATATAGAATATATTTATTTGAAAATGAGTCCACTTGCTTTTATTGCACATGAACAGCTGAGTAAAAAGGCAAAAAAAAGTTCTGCTTTTGATGAATAGTATAATATGATAATAAATGTATGTTTATTCAATATTGGTGTTTGTTGTTTGAAGCATTGAAATGACTGTTATTGTCATAAATATCTTTTGAGTACTTTGCTTATTTCCTACAGTGTATCTAATCTTACTTTCATTGTTCTCTTATGTTCCAACCTCAGTATTGAAAATGGAAAAATATTTGGCCGATCATTATGCTGAAATGAAGCACATAATGATAATGTTGTCTATTCCATGTGGTTCTGACAGCAATTGAATATGTAAATGTTGTTTAAATATAATATTAAACACTGGCAACTGTGTGAGAAAAGAGGTATAAAGTGCACTATTTCAATAAAACTGTATGTACAAATGTATCCTATCGTTCTTTACTTGAATTTACACTTTTTTTGTTCCTATTTACTTGCAAAAAACAATAAATACAATAATAATGACACGTTAATGGTTAAATTAAGTAAATTTCAACAATTAGCTGATAACTTATTGTGGTGACGACTGCTACTCAAACCACTAGAGAGACTTTTGTAACTTAAAAAAAAAATAACAGTGTATGCTTGGCTACACGTTGTGCTCATCCAAACTCACTTATATTCCTTCCTGTACCCAAACACCACCCAGTGTTCAAAAAGGAGCATTACAACACTTAAACAAATCATCCATACATATGTAATGGCTGTTACACAAATCATTTCATGAATCTCGTTCAAATTTATGTTGAAAAATTATCTAAGTGCTATGCTGCAAAATGCCTGAATAATGAGATAAATCCTTTTTGCAGAGCACCTTTGAGCCAAAGGCTACAGTATGCTACCCTCTGGTGGTCTTCACATGATTTTCAAGGCAGTATACCTTCCTGGTTTTTCAACATCCCCCTGAGACTGTAGTGTAGGGAATGAGAAACACTTCAAGACACAAGGGGATGAAAGTTTGCCTGATACATATGGCCGGAAATACCTGCGATCAGTTTTCAGGTCTTCAGCTCGATACAAAATACGGAGCAAATTCACAGTAAATTAATGTTGAATGTTTCTCTGTTCAGTACCGGCAATATTAATCATTATCAAGCTTGTTGATCATTGATCAGAGGTATGTTGATGGGTAAGTCCCTAACGCACAGTATTTCCCTGTACAACCATCATAAATCTGCATCGATTATGCGGAAACTAGAAAAGGGACAGTAAAGTAGTGTGATCTCTTCTCTCTTCTCATACTTGATGATACTGCAGATGAAATGGAAAACGCTGTGATACACTTCATCATCCTGGGAGTCATCTCAGGTGAGCTTTCATCACTTGATACAGCAGACAAATCTTTATTCACATACTTCTCTAAATGTAACCATCAATAATTGATGTGTAACAGCATCAGCGTTAAGATATTAATGTAACACCGGATTCTACTCTCTGAAATGTTTGTTGTGTTTGAGGAATTATTGAGTTCTACTACTGTCATCATCAAATTAAGTCTTTTCAGAAAAGATATATTGTAGCAACACAGGCAGTATACAGACGTCTCATATAGAAGCACAGCCTGTAACGGTACTGTACCGTACACACAGACAGACAGAAAAATCAGTGACAGAACTGAATTACCATGAGACATTCAGAAAAGTTTTTTTTTTTTTTAAGCACAACAGTAGATGAAGGCTCTCCTCTCTGTTAGAGGACAATTAGTTGTCTGTTGTGATCTAGATTTCTTTCAGTGAGATGAAACTAATTTTCATCATGTGATGGACTGACGGGGATCATTAGCGGCTTCTTTGGATAACCTTTACATGTCATTTCAGCTGGTTTGCAACTTAACAATAGGCCTAGCTTTATTCAGAAGTTTTGTGTGGTTGTGATGAAGATATTGTCCCAGTGCTCCACTTAGCAAACCACTCAAATTATTAGAGTTGTTGTCAGACCTGTGACTTTGTGTTCCAGGTTTAACCAAAGGAGCTGGTGTGTTGCCAGACGGTCCTCTGAATGCAACTGTGGGAGGGACAGTGATGTTCACCACAACACTGACTCCATCAGAAACACCATTTTTAACAATGAGATGGAAATTTGCTGACAGAAATATGATATCTTTTAGTGGTGTAAACATAACTGCACCAGAGTATGAAGGCAGGATCACCCTCTTCATGTCAACTGGATCTCTGGAGCTCATGAATCTCAGTCTTAAAGACAGTGGAGAATACACAGTTAACATTCAACCAGATGGAAACTTTGCAAAGCATGGAACAACCAGACTGGAAGTTTATGGTGAGTAAATGCGTCACATATTAAATCTCTTTCAATTGTAGATTAAATCAAGAACCAATCAAGATTTAGCAAAATCAAAAGCTGATGACAGTGTGTGAAAGTTTGTGTATATTTTCAGCATTGTCTATGAAATCTGATCAAATCACACCCACACAGTGCCCTGATGATGTAAATTATATTTATCAATATTTGTTTTTAAACATTAACTTTAATTGTTGCACATATACAGAAATAATGAGCATTCAATGTTATTATAAAGATAAAGGACTAATTAAGGTTCAAGAAAATGTTTCCTTCATTTGTGTAATTGTACCGAACTTTCACAAATTCTCTGCGTTGCTGCGTTTTATTTATACTTGTGTGGCAAGTGGAGGGTGGAAAAAGGTATTACCGACAATGCCACCTGGGGAGTTTAGCCCCAGGAGAGATATTTATATGAACTGGTTAAATGCCTTTACTATACAGCACAGGTTCGAATACCACGGGCAGAGACGTATTTAGAAAAATATAAAAAATCGTTTATTTTGCAATCAGTCAATAATAAAATCAATCAACAATGTAATTACTTAAACTGGGGGCTGTAGAACGGGATGGACAAGGCAGCGGAGGCTCGCTACGGCGGCCCAAAATCAAATCAAGAGGGAGGGATTACTAACCAAAAAAACACACGTGCCACTGCAAACACACACAGACGAGGGATTCGTGAAAAAGACCACCACCAGGGATTGGGTCGCCGCCTGGCCCTCCGCACCTGTCCACAAAGAAAACGAATTATAAAACTGGCCTCCTAGTTAATACAGCGTTGCTTCTACCTAACACTCTCAACACACACACAAAATATACTTTAAGCAACTAAAAGAAAAAACAAAACAAACCATCAAACAAAGGTAAATAATGTTCACTAACACCACAAGTAAATAACGTTCATTAAACAACTTAAATTAATACAAAATAAATCTTTTCAGGGCTAATCAATTAACAGAACAAAATTCTTAAACAATAGGCCCTGATACCAGCTCTATGAGAGCCTTAGTAAATCACACGTTGCAGCTCAGAAGAGCTGAAGAGTTATAACTGTCCCAGTAATGCAAAACAGCAGTGGGTCCAGGCGATGGTGGCTGTAATAGTTTCTGGGCCTCACCGGCCGGGCATTACGGTGCGCCGAGAGGAGATGGTCAAAAACAACAGAGCAGGCCAATATAATCAGTCGGGAGCCGCACAACAGGCTGAAATGAAGGGCGAACAACGTCGACTTACCACGTGAAAACCGCGCAGCAACGCCGAAGGGCCCCCAGCAGGGCAACTCAGCCCCGTGACCCCAGCAGTCCGCCACACTGCAGCACAAACAGCCACAATCACCAAACAGCTCACATGTGAGTGGGAGAGAAAGCAGCAGTGTGCGCCAATGCCCCTTACCCGTGCGCCGAATGAGAGAGAGCGCGCGTTATTCTGGCGACACGCTGAAGACGCTCTGATGCCGGCGCGCCACACTGCACCGAAGGAGAGAGCGTGCGTTGTTCTGGCAACACGCTGAAGACGCTCTAATGCCGGTGTGACAGTTTAACTGGCGTTCATTTTAACTAGCGACGGTCCCAGATGTGTTGGAGGTGTGGTCTGAGAATCCCGTCAGGTGAGGGGTCCTCGGCCACGTCCGCTAACCAGGAAAAACATTCCGATCGCCCTGCTCATCGATCCAAGTCATGTAGGCCTATATGTATATTAATTTTGACGTGGCTTGAACACTACTATTCCACACGGAGATGCCGGGGCTGCGACCTGCAAACCTCTGTTCAACGAGCGCTACAGAGCACACAGCGACAGTATAGGTGACTGTGTCGATGCCTGTCCAAAAAAACCCCGCAACTGTCAATAAATCGTCCAAAAGTGCATGTTGTCAGTCTTATAACTTTGTCGTGAATGTCTGTGCTCACAAACAACTCATGGGTGGAACAGTCCGAGGCATTTGTTCACGCCGAGCGGCCCGAGAGCAGCGTAGAGACCGCTGTTAGCTGTGGCGGTGAGTGCGCAGCGTCCAGCTTAACTTGCGACACTTGTTATCATCGAGTATTTCTTTCATTCCACTCTGCGTTCAAATGGTTACTTAAAGCCATCGTTCCCAGCCGTATACATCGTTACTAAGCTGAAGCCAAGTCGATGTGAAAACTGTACAATGTCATACAGCCTGCTCGTCAAACGGTCTGCGGAGTATGACGCCACTCCGAACTACAGCCACCACCACAGACGAGCGGAACAGGGAGAGAGAGAGAGAGCGCGCCAGGTGTACCCAGGCTCCTAGAGGTGCGCTCCCCGCCCATAAATCAGTGCCACAGGGGGACACAGCTCCCCACTGTGAGGGAGTAAGCCGTGCTCCGGCCACACTTGCAAATATTACTTTTCAAAGTCTTCAACTGCACGTCACAGTCTTCATCAGTGGATAGAGTTTGGTCAGTCATCACTGAGCACAGTAAATCATCGTCCACATCAACAAAGACAGGTGTTAGATTATTTATTTGTATTTATTCATTTTAAAGTCATACATATTAACTGGTATAAAGCTGGACTGCATTATATTGATTGTTTTTTGAAACATGGATTTTAAAGGGCAACCACTGAAACATAATCGTACAGAGTCAATGTAAGCTTAGCACAATATCAACAAAAAATGTTAAAAACCACCCCAAATAACCATTTCGTTCTGTGTATTATCGTTATTAAATAATAAGTGAGAAAATGTTGGGGGTTTTTTTTGTAATGGCAGGAGCTGGTGAAATATTTCAAGGTGCAGCCTCAAATACTGTACTGTTCTGTACCTTTTGTTATATGGTGGAATAATAAAAACCCTTTTGTTTTCCACCCACAGGGCCAGTCTCCAATGTAATGGTCGCTGCCAGCAGCACAGACTTGGTGGAGTTCAAAAGCTCCGTCAGTCTGTCCTGCTCTGCCTCTGGAACCTCTCTCTCTTTCCTCTGGCTGGACGGCAGCTCTGAAGTTACAGCAAGTGACAGATTACAGCTCACTGATGGAGGAGCCACTCTCACTATAGTCAATGTGACCCTCTCTGACCAGGAACGATTCAGGTGTCATGTGTTCAATCTAGTAAGCAGTGGTACCAGTGATCCAGTAACCCTCTCCATCAGCTGTGAGTCATTAACCACATTCTCATTACTTTATCTGACAACTGCTGAAAACATCAGAGAGAGTTTAGATTATTGTCACAACTCGGCGAGGAGTGGTCTTGATTTATTTATTTGTTTGTTTGTTTTCTCATTTTTTTGTTCACCTGTGTTTTGCACAAAATCTAAGACACACATTTTCAACCAAATTTAATCCAGTACAGTATCGCTTGTAATCTACAGTACAGTGTCAACCAAATAAATTTACAGATTCATTTAGAAAGTGTTCATCAAAGGGCTGTTCTGCTGCATTACATTGTACAAACGTTTATTTTTCTTTCAGTGTAATAATGCATGAGCATGCTGACCTGTTGTTTTCTACATTCAGACGGCCCAGAAAATGTAATCTTCAAAATATCTCCATTGCAAGAAAGTCAAAGGACAGAGGATGTCGTTCACTGTTAAGATTTTGATTTGATAAAGGAAGAAGTTATCGTATGCTTTGTATCCACAGGTATGATTAGGCAGTTCCTGTTGTAAAAATCATGTTCTTATCCCCCCTTTTTTTAATCCATCCCAGGCAAAGCATCAGGCTGTTCAGCTGGTTGCATTGCTGGAATAGTAATTGCATGTTTGGTCGTCCTTGGAGGAGCTGCTAGTGGAGGGTACTACATCTATAAAAGAAAGTAAGTAGAGAGATAGATCCATGAAGTCATTTTGTTTTTATTAAGAATCTCAGGTTACGAGATTCTTAATAATTAATAATCAATCTATCTCAGGCTCAGACTCTAACTTGATAGTAAGTTAATAAAATAATTTAATCTGTTGAGCACATTCATTATTTCTCAAAAAATCAAATACACGAGGTTCAAGAATTGTGTGTGTTGTATTGCATTATTACTTCATCTAACATTAAAATGTCTAAATTTACTTTTTAATCATATTTACAAATAACCCAAACAAAACATATATTGCTGTTTAATTTTGAGTACTTTGAGTATAATTTTGTTTTTTATTATTAATAATGATTATAATGATGATGATAATAATGATAATAATTAATCAATAATAATCAATCTGTCTCTATCTCTTTACTTTTAATGTCTAGAATCAACAATCAAGCTCCGCCACAATCTGGTCAAAAAGGTTAGTATTAACTTGATCTGATTATCTTACAGACTATGAGAATAATCAGATGTTGTTGTTTTGCCTAGAAGTAGAAGAACACGTGTATGAGGACACTTCTATGGTGTATGAGAACATATAAAATCAACTGTTTGTTTCCGTTTAAGGTAAGTTTTTAACTTATTATTCTGATTAAGAGAAAAGGTGTAAATGAAGAGAGAATAACCAAGAGTTGTTTTCTGTATAATGAAATTAATCTTAGTTTGAATCTATTAAAAGTACTATAGGCCCATAATTACTGTCCACTCAGTGTAACAGACAGTTAATCAAAATAGCAGCTCTTGAATCACTCGTATCCTTTTTTGTCCTGCAGGTGATCACACAACAAAAAATCCTTCACCTGCACCAAGAAAAGAAGACACACCGATGTGTTTAGGATTTCAACTATTTCTCCTCTATTTCTAGGTTTTACAGCCAAACTCAAGACACCCAGCAATATAAGTGGCTTCAATTAATTTACCTTTTTTGTCACTTGGAGGAAGAAAAGCTCAATGACAAGATAAAAGATGGCAGCTATAGACATTTTGTTTGTTTA
Source organism: Lagodon rhomboides (assembly GCA_039737535.1). Taxonomy (NCBI): domain Eukaryota; kingdom Metazoa; phylum Chordata; class Actinopteri; order Spariformes; family Sparidae; genus Lagodon; species Lagodon rhomboides. Next base: position 23,499,801 of record CM077788.1, on the reverse strand, counting down.
CATGTTTATAGCTAATGTTTTAATAATCTCCATTTACCCAGTACATTGTTAACATTTCTTCTGCATTTCTTCAGTTGGATATAATATTCACTCTTCTTTTAGCTGGTAGCGTCTACAGTGGGTTTGTCAGAGCTTTTAACTGGAGGGTTTATCAAGTCAAGCCAATTTTCTTTATGTAGCCATATTCGCAGAATACCATCTATAGAATTATACATTTCACCACTAACAAGCATCTGGTTCATCACATGGTTGTTTATAAGAGACATTTCTTTAAACTCGATAAAAAGCTCTGTAGAGCTGCAGGGTTTGGTGGGTTTTACAAGCCCTGTTACATTTAATGTATTGTGAATATAAAATATATATCAAACATGTACACTAGCTTTTATTGCACAGAAACAGTTGAGTTAAAAAACATTTCATGTCTTACTTTTACAACACAGACGTGACATTTGAAGCACTAAACTGTCTGTTTTATATATGTTTTGTGTACTTTGTGAATTCATACTGTGTATACTGAATGTTATTTTTATTCTCCTGATCCCTGATTGTGTCCATGCTCAACGTTGAAAATAGAGAAATATTTGGTTGAAATAAGCCGGAATGTTCATATTGTCTCTATCATGTGATTCTATCAGCAATTGAATATGTAACTGTTGTTTAAATAATGTCCAAACACTGGCAACTGTGGACGTGAGATTTTAAAGTGTATAGTAATTAAATAAAACTGGAAATAAAAGTTAATTTTATCACTGTGTGCTTGAATTGATACATTTGATTTCCACTAATGTATTAGCAAAATATATGTTGCACTATAACTCCGGTCACAAACACATGGATAGTTGGCATCAATATCTTGATGTTCGCTAAAACTCCTAATAACTCTAATAGCTCTTCAACATTTTAACAAAGTTTTAAAGAAAAAAAATATATTCAAACCATGACAGCAGAAGATGTTACAACTTTCTTACATGTTAAAGTCATAAAGATGATACAAAGTAAAGGTAAATTCTTCATTGATTTATCTTTGTGAAGTGTAAAGAGATGAGTTACCTTCATGTTGACAACGTGTCTGCATGATGAGAGAAACACACTGAATCTGCATTAATGCCCTAAAGCTGCAGTACGTTGGTATAATTGTGTTTGTTTTAGCTTATTGATGGGTATATGGCTGAAATACCTCTGTACCGTATGTTTCACACAGTGTATGAGTAACTCTGAGTAAACCCCTGAATATTTAGTCTTGTCAAACTGTGAAGTCACTGCTATTTGGAGTTTAAAAATATATATCACTCCTTCCCAAGACTTACTTAAAATGTGTTGCTGCATGACTACATTGTCAATGATCAACAAGGTGGACTTTGTGGCTCAGTAGATTGACATTGCACGGTACTTCCTTATACAACCTTCATACACTGAAATCAGCATTCACTATTCTTATATTAGTAAAGGGACGGTGAAGTAGCGTGAGCCTCTTTTCTCTTGTCATATTTGACGATGCTGGAGATGAAATGGAAAAGGCTGTGATACAGATCATCATCCTGGGAGTCATCTCAGGTGAGCTCGTATTATTTGATACAGCAGATAAAAGCGAATATTAATTCACTTATATTCTCAAAATATAATCATCAGTTATTCATGTTTCACAGCGTCAGATTACACTGCCTTACAGCTTTACTTTGGGATCATTGTTTCACTGAAAATAACTCAGTTTTTGCTCTTAGTAATATCAGTGCAGAGAAACGTAGTTCAGTGTGGATGGAGATATAATTGATGGTACTTTGTTAAACAGTCAAAATGTGTTTCTATATTCTATGTTTTATTTAATTTCTATTCAATGAGTTAAAGATGACATTTAGCATAATGTAAAACCTAAGTTATTTCAGCTGCTTAGAAATTCGACAACTAGCTTCTGTGGTTTTGTGTGATTGTGATTGTGATTAAGGTTATTGTCCCAGCAGCCCATTTTGAAATGTTCTCCAATTATAAAAGCTCTTCTCAGACGTGTGACTTTGGTTCCAGGTTTAACCAAAGGAGCTGGTGTGTTGCCAGACGGTCCTCTGAATGCAACTGTGGGAGGGACAGTGATGTTCAATACAACACTCACTCCACCAGCAAAACCCTTTACAACTATTGGTTGGACATTTGGGAGCAGAAATATTATCACCTTTAATAATGTAAACACAACTGGACCAGAGTATGAAGGCAGGATCACCCTCTTCATGTCTACTGGATCTCTGGAGCTCAGGAATCTGGCTTGTAATGACACTGGAGATTACACAGTTGGCATTTTCCCACAGACAGGAACAATAATGCAAGGATCCACCACACTGAAAGTTGATGGTGAGCAAATATTTAATTTGTTGAATTTCCTTCAGTGCTGAATGCATAAATATATATTGTTGTTAAAATAATTGTGTTTTGGTGTTCAGTGTTTTCACAACATATCAATGTTGTTGTTATTACATCACAACAATGAATACTAAGGCAAAACAAATAGAAATACTTTCATTAAAAAGTCCCTGAAAACCTGTTTTCTCTTTGAGATTCATAAGTGATCAGGTCCTACTTGAACAACCAATTTTATGCTAAAGTTCACACACTTCTGGTTATTTCATATGACAGATTTGTTTTTTATATTTCCTGTTCTCTTCTATCTCTTTGGTCTGAAGTTATACATTAAGTTGGGAAGAAGCGGTGCAACATAACATATGCATTTACATCAATATTAAGTGATACTTAAATCAAAATCTGATTTGTTTATTTTTTCAGCATTGTCCATGAAATCTCATCAAATCACACCTACACAGTGTCCAGATGATGCAAATAATATCTATCAATATTAGTTTTTAAACGTTTTAAACTTTAATCGTAATGAGCATTCAATGTTAATATAAAGAGATGAGCCTAGTTAAGGTTTAGGACCATGTTTTTAAAGTTCCTAAATTTGTACAGATATACGGAGCTCTCACGTAATCTCTGCTTTGACAAAGAACTAAAAAGGAATCTCTTTCGCTTTCAACTGCATCTCATATTATCATAAGTGGATAGAATTTACTCAGTCATCACTCAGCACAGGTGATTAATGTAAATCATAATCAGATTTATATGATAAAACTGAGTTTGCAGCTTTTTAGTTATACTGCATAGACAAATGAATTCTGGTACAACTGTCCTACCTACATTAATCTTATCATCATATTAAGCTCTTGTTGAGACTGTGTCAGAATTTTAAGGTTTAAGGTCCTACATATTAGCTGGTGTAAACTTGGACTGCATTATATTGAACATTGATTTAAAACACAACCACCAAACGTAAGCCGACGGAGTCAATGTAAGTTTGACAAAGTATCAACAAAATCTGTAGCTGAACTTCTGTATGATGTGCAAAGCATTTTGTAAAGATCCCAAATTGTCATCAAATGATAAGTGAGAAAATGTTGTTTTTCTGTAGCAGCAGGAGCTGGTGTAAAATTTCAGTGTTTAGCCACAAAAACTCAGCATCCCATGACAAACATGTGGTTCATTTTCAGCCACTGCAGTGTTTCCCTGTTCTGTCCCTTTGTTATATGTTGGCAAATTTGTTTTCCACCGACAGGGCCAGTCTCCAATGTAATGGTAACTGCCAGCAGCACAGACTTGGTGGAGTTCAACAGCTCCGTCAGTCTGTCCTGCTCTGCCTCTGGATGCTCTCTCTCTTTCCTCTGGCTGGACGGCAGCACTGAAGTTGCAGCAAGTGACAGATTACAGCTCACTGATGGAGGCGCCACTCTCACCATAGTCAATGTGACCCGCTATGACCAGGAACGATTCAGCTGTCATGTGTCCAATCCAGTAAACAATGTTAGCAGTGATCCAGTAACCTTCTCCATCAGCTGTGAGTCATTAACTACATTCTCATTACTTTATCTGACAACTGCTGAAAACATCAGAGAGAGTTTAGACTATTGTCCGAACTCGGTTATTTGTTTGTTTGTTTTCTCATTTTTTTGTTCCCCTGTGTTTTGCACAAAATCTAAGAAACCCATTTTTAACCCAATTTAATCCAGCACAGTATCAACCAACTAATTTTAAAGTCAGATTCATTTAGAAAGCGTTTATCAAAGGGCTGTTCTGCTGCATTACATTGTACATACGTTTATTTTTGTTACAGTGAAATAATGCATGAGCATACTGATCTGTTGTTTTCTTCTCTACATTCAGACGGCTCAGAAAATGTAACCTTCAAACTATCTCCATTGCAAGAATACTATGAGGAAGGATCAGACGTCACCCTGTCCTGCTCAGCTGATTCCAAACCCTCTGCTCTGTTTTACTGGTTTCTGAATGGGAGCAAGCTGCCCCATACTGGATCAGAGATCAACATTCAGATAAGTGAGAATGGAAACTACAGCTGTCAGGCGTTTAACCAGAAAACTCTGAGATATGACTCATCCTCAGCTTTGGCTGTAACTGTGTTGGGTAAGTTTGAATAAACGTTTTCTGCACAAACAAATGTGGAATAAAACTAGTGACAGTCTTGTGATGGGATCACACCAGCTGCAACACCAGTCAACATGTTGACATTCTGGCCCATCAGTACTCAGTAGTCATTACTACATTATTCCATTAGGACTGCTGAAAACTCATTTCTATAGGTTAGTGTTTTTATAAATTCTGTCTGTGCGTCATGCTTGTGTTTGTGTATGAATATATGTTGGTATGTGTGATGTATGAATGTGTATCCATCTGTGTGTGTGTACGCTGCATCTCTGAACAGAGATGATAAACAATAAGGATTCAACCCTAAATAAAGTATTTTAAATATGAAATGTTTCACATGGTGTCGATGCATCAACATGATGAATAAAGATTAGATACGTATCTTGACAAAAAGCAAAGTGACGCAAAACTCAACTTTCCTGACGTTTTTGATATTGTAGCTGTATGTATGTGCGCCTTTGTTGAAGCCTGATGTTCAGACTTTGTCCTGCGTGCCAGTTTAACAAATATTATATTTTTTCATGAGGAAGTTTGAGGCTTTGAAGCTTCCTCTTTTATGACGTAAGACTTTTTTGTGTCACATGAGAATGGGTTGACTGTCATGATTCTCAAGTCTCAGTTCAGTCAGACAGTCTTGTGGATTAGTTCCATGCAATACCTTCAAAAATGTGATCTATATGGTTTGTGTATCCACTGCACATTAAACTCTTCATTACTTCATCCAAGCCCCAAGAGCTAATACAAAGCTTCGAAGTCAATCATGAATGCTCATCATGGTGTTATTAATACTGTGAGTGATTCTTCCCAGAGTCAACTCTTTTTTATATTCATTTAGCTGACACTTTTATGAAAAAGTTACTTACAGTAAGTGCATCCAACCATGTGGAGACAACCCCTAGACTGTGGGAGTCGTGGATGTAAACCAACTTTACCAAATAGGCTAAACTGACCACTCATTAATAAGGTGTGACAATTATCAAATAGATATTTTTATTTGGCTATGAAATCACATAAAGAGGGTCTAAGGACAGAGGGTTGTCATTCACTGTACAGATTTTGATTTGATAAAGGAAGAAGTTATCGTATGTTTTGTATCCACAGGCTGGGGCGCTGAAAAGGGGGAAAAGGGAGAAGGATTCCATGATTAAGAGGGGCCCAGAGAGACCATCAAAATGCATAGTTTTATGTAAAATAAATTTTAATTAAAAAAAATATTTTCATGGGGCCCAAAATCCATAGCGGCGCCCCTGTCTACAGGTATCATTAGACAGTTCCTGTTCACAAAATGTTGTAAAAATCATGTTTTCCTTTTCCTTTTTTTTAAGCCATCCCAGGCAAAACATCAGGCTGTTCAGCAGGTTGCATCGCTGGAATAGTAATTGCATGTTTGGTCGTCCTTGGAGGAGCTGCTGGTGGAGGGTACTACATCTATAAACGGAAGTAAGTAGAGAGATAGAACCATGAAGCCATTTTGTTTTTATTAAGAATCTCAGGTTAGGAGATTCTTAATAATTAATAATCAATCCATCTCAGGCTTGGACTCTAACTTAATAGTAAATTAATAAAAAACAATTTAATCTGTTTACCACATTCATTATTTTTCTTTCGTCAAAAATACACAAGCGGTTCAAGAATTGTGTTTGTTGTAGTGCATTATTACTATATCTAATATTAGAATGTTGAAATGTCCGTTTTAATCATATTAACAAATGAACCAAACATGACATATATTACTGTTTAAATTATGAGTACTTTGAAATTATAGTAACAATAATAATAATAATGATAAATAATAATCAATCTGTCGCTATCTCTTTACATTTGATATTAAGAAACAACAACCAGGCTCTGCCACCATCTGGTCAAAAAGGTTAGTATTTACTAGATTTGATTATCTTACAGACTATCATATATATTACATGAGAATAATCAGATGTTATTATTTTGCCTAGAAATAGAAGATCACGTTTATGAGGACATATAATATCAACTGTTTGTTTCCGTTTAAGGTAAGTTTTTAACTTGTTTTTCAAGAGAGAAGAACCAAGAGTTGTTTTTTGTATAATGAAATTAATCTTAGTTTGAATCTATTAAAAATACTATAGGCCCATAATTACTGTTCACTCAGTGAAACAGACAGTTAATCAAAATAGCAGCTCTTGAATCACTCGTATCCTTTTTTGTCCTGCAGGTGAGAAAAGAAGACACACTGATGTGTTTAGGATTTAAACTATTTCTCTTCTATATTTTGGTTTTACAGTCAAACTCAAGTGTAAGAGAATTACTAATATAGCCTTGTGATGATTAGAGAGTTTATCAAGTCAAACCCTTTTGTATTTATTTAGCCATATATAGCAGATTATACAGATCATAATGACAATTGTTCAGATATATAGATTATAGAATACTATTTGTGAAGACTGTGGATCCAGGAGGAAATCAACAGCTGGAGGTGTCCCAAAGTGGCAAGTGTGCTATATTACCTTCTCTCCACCATAGTGACCTGAAAGAGGACAGGCCGAACATTTTTTTGTTGACAAAAACACATCTTATAACATAAATGAGCAATGATACATAAGGGGGTCCTAAGAAAGTGATGATTAGGATCATGCCACTGTGTTTGCCCTGACTGGCAGGAGAGAAAGGTTCCTGGACGGCCAATAGTCCAGCAGAGAGGAGTGAAAAGAGAGGAGAAGGAGGAGAAACCAGGGAGGGAGAGACACACACAAAACATAAATCTTGATGGTGTGGAGTGGTTGGTTTTGTGCTACCAACCAATCACAAGTGCTGCTGTGAGGCTCGAGTTATGAAAACTGTTACCTTTCAGCTATGTTGTTTGAAGGTTTATGCACATTGTAACAGCGTACCAAGAGGACTAGAAAAACCCGAGGTTTCACCAGAAGAATGAGTGCCTGCTCCTCTTCCTGAAAGCACTTGAGCTGAGGAGGTTTCATACATATACTATATATCTATTTTTTTTATCATCTAAGCCCTGTTTAATTTAATGTATTGTTGACATAAAATATATTCAAATGAAACACATATCAACAGTTGAGAAAAACATTTCATGTTCTACTTTTACAACACAGTGGTGACAAAATGGTGGTGATATCTGAAGCATTGAACTGTCTGTTTTATATGTTTTGTGTACATTTTTATAGTGTATACTGAATCTTATTTTTATTCTCCTGATCTCTGATTGTGTCCAATCTCAACGTTGAGAATAGAGAAATATTTGGTTGGAATAAGCCCTAAATGTTCATATTATCTATATCATGTGATTCTAACAGCAATTAAATATGTAACTGTTGTTTAAATGATGTCCAAACACTTGCAACTGTGGGTGTGAGATTTTAAAGTGTATAGTAATTCAATAAAGCTGAAAATACAAGTGAATTCTATTACTGTGTGCTTGAATTGATACATTTGATTTCCACACATGTAATAGCAAAATATATGTCGCACTATGACTCCAGTCACAAACACATGGATAGTTGGCATCAATATCTTGATGTTTGCTCAATGATCTTTAACCTGAACTCCTAATAACTCTAATAACTCTTCAACAATTCAACAAAGTTTTAAACCATGACACCAGAAGACGTTAAAACTTTCTTACATGTTAAAGCCATAAAGACGATACAAAGTAAAGGTAAATTCTTCATTGATTTATCTTTGTGAAGTGGAAAGAGATGAGTTACCTCCATGTTGAGTTACAACGTGTCTGCATGATGAGAGAAACACACTGAATCTGCATTAATGCCCTAAAGCTGCAGTACGTTGGTATAATTGTGTTTGTTTTAGCTTATTGATGGGTAACGATATGGCTGAAATACCTCTGTACCATATGTTTCACACAGTGTATGAGTAACTCTGAGTAAACCCCTGAATATTTAGTCTTGTCAAACTGTGACGTCGCTGCTATTTGGAGTTTAAAAAAGATATATCACTCCTTCCCAAGACTTACTTAAAATATTTGATTATCTTCATAAGTGTTGCTGCATGACTACATTGTCAATGATCAACAAGGTGGACTTTGTGGCTCAGTAGATTGACATTGCACGGTACTTCCTTATACAACCTCCATACACTGAAATCAGCATTCACTATTCTTCAATTAGTGAAGGGACGGTGAAGTAGCGTGAGCCTTTTTTTCTTGTCATACTTGATGACACTGGAGATGAAATGGAAAAGGCTGTGATACAGATCATCATCCTGGGAGTCATCTCAGGTGAGCTCATATTATTTGATACAGCAGATAAAAGCGAATATTGATTCACTTATATTCTAAGAATATAATCATCAGTTATTCATGTTTCACAGCGTCAGATTACAGTGCCTTACAGTTTTACTTTGGGATTTTTTTTTTACTGAAAATAACTCTTGCTCTTAGTAATATCAATGAAGAGACACATTAGTTCAGAATGGATTGAAATATATTTGATGGTACTTTGTTAAAAAGTGAAAACATGCTCCTGTCTATTTTCTATGTTTTATTTAATTTCTTTTCAATGGGTTGAAGATGGCATTTAGTATAATGTAAAACCTAAGCTATTTTGTAAAACACTTTTTTATTTTATTTTTATTTTTTGATTATTAGAGTTGTTCTCAGACCTGTAACTGTGTGTTCCAGGTTTGACCAAAGGAGATGGTGTGTTGTCAGAAGGTCTTTTGAATGCAACAGTGGGAGGGACAGTGGTGTTCACCCCAACACTGACTCCATCAGAAAAAACCCTTTACATTAGTGGAATGGAAATTTGATAACAAAGTTATAATTGCTACAGATACTAATGCTACTGCAGAGTATGAAGGCAGGGTCACCCTCTTTACTCCTACTGGATCTCTGGAGCTCAGGAATCTGGTTCTGAATGACAGTGGAGAATACAACGTTCTCATTAAACCACAGGGAGAACCATCAAAGGAAGGAACCACCAGACTTGAAGTTTATGGTGAGCAGATGTTTCACTTGTATCTCTTCTCGTGTGGAATGGAGATCACATATAGCAATAGAGAGAAAGTTCGAACAACTCTGGTTATTTAAAATGATTTTTTTTTCTTTTGTTTTGGTCTGTGCTCTTTTCTTTGGTTTAAACTGGTGGAACACAGTTGGGAGGTGGTGTAACATAACAAAGGAATTTTCTGTGCTCCAGTCAAGTTGAAGCATCATCTTAATTACAATCTGATGAACGTTGTGGCATTGGGGATGTTTGGTGAACTAATGTTTCACATGTTGTTGACACATCAACATTGGAAAGGCAATAATCCAAGACATTTAAGGTGAAACATAATTCAACAGCAGCTAAATATAGTCTAAAATTAAGTGTTTATTAATTAAGTGTGGAAAGCACAACCCTTTTTTCATCTCTGGCTACACCCAGCACCACTGATGCATCATGTCAGTGGCCTGTTGCCACAACCAACAGTGATGTCACAGAGCCCTGAAGTAAATCTGTACATATCTGGGAGACCAAACCTAATCTAACACCCTCCAGCCATGGATTTTCAGAACTGTTGTTATTGTACTTGCTCCACTTTCTTTTTACCCCGAAGAAGAAGCCTACTAGTTACTGTTTACTGGATTTGTAAAATTTGACATGTTTGCCGTCAACATGATAAATGTGATGTACATTTTGAAATAAGTTGAAACAATATGTTCAAACAGCTGATGGGAGGCAAGACGCACCTCAGACATGGAAGCAGACAGGACGGACTTTAAACATGACAACCAGACAGCTTATACAGCGATGCTGGGACATGAGATTTGTTTGTGTAGTATGGGGACGTGTTGAAAACCATGTACAATGTTAACTATTTGTGTATATTTGTCACTTCCCCCTGATGGTCTGAATGACACTGCTATCTTGTCTGTCTGTGTGCTGTCTGTATCCTCTTTTCACATCTGATGTTATCAGATATGAATTTATTTTTCACTGCATGAGAAAATAGACATGTGGTGCGTGAAAACTTTTTTGAAAAGTGTCAATTGCATGAGTCTCACAGTCAATGCATGACAGTTGGCAGCTCTGATGTATTGAACAAAATGTGCATCACACGTCCCATCGCTGGGAGGGAGATTTCAATTTTCCTTAAAACACATATATATATAAATATATGTTGTTCCAAAGTGGCAGTGTTAAAAAAAAAACATTAGATTCAGAAGGTGTTTTTGCATATCATCTACCTGACTTTGGTCACTCTCTTAAGATGTGTGGCACAGCCACATCAAGGCCTCCCTGCTGCTGTCATATCTGGTTTTATTGCTCCGGAATTTTATGGCTCAAAGTGGATCAAGCTAGTCATAAGGAAATCAATCCTAAAGTAGGTCAAACTTCAGTTCCTCGTTGTCATCATTTCTCAAGTCTCAATTAAATAGGTCAAGAGCAGGACTTAGGAAAAGGTTATTGTGCCATGTCTGTTTAGTTACTTGCAGGGTTTTCAATTATGTGATTTGTGTGGTTTATGTTACTACAATACATTATCGTTATCCTACTTAATGGCTAAACTCTTTGTCATAGTTTTGAGTTTGTCATTTTGTCATTTGATGTTCTATTTTGAAGTTATATCATCCTGTGTCATGTCTCACTTTCTACCTCCTTCCTGTGTCCAGTAATCCCTACCTCCCTTGTGTATATAGTCTGTGTGCCCCCTAGTCTCTGTTAGTTCGTCGGTTTAGTTTCCCTAGGTCTGTTCCTGAGTCTCCCGCTCCCACATAATTGTGATATGTTTCTGGCTTTTCGTTCCCAATTTCCCGTGTTATTCCTAGTTCGTACCCTTGCCTTTTTGATTTGGTAATTTGCTTTTGGTTTGTGCTTTGTTTGGCTTTTGTGTTTGCATTTCATGGATTTTGGTTTTTGTCCTTGTGGTGAGGGGCACTACGGGGAGTAGCCGAACAACAACCCCTGGGGAAGTGCACCCCAGGAAATGTTTTCCACTGTTTGGAAAATGGATAGTAAGTCACAGGATTGTTACTGAGGAGTCAGAGATGTGGTTTCACAAATAAAAGTTTTATTGTAGTAATCAAAAATGATCAAAGCTGTCAGCCAGGGGCTTGAGCTATGGAAGAAAAGGAATGTTCATGAACAAATTAAATGTCTTAAACCAATAAGGTAAACTAAATTATTCTTTTATTGCACTGCAGTGGTTCTCTACCTTTGTTATGTGGTGGGAAATTGTAAAACCCTTTTGTTTTTTCACCCACAGAGCCACTCTCCAATGTAATGTTAACTCCCAGCAGCACAGACTTGGTGGAGTTCAACAGCTCTGTCAGTCTAAACTGTTCCTACTCTGGATCCTCTCTCACTTTCCTCTGGCTGAACAGCAGCTCTGAAGTTACAGCAAGTGACAGAGTTCAGCTCACTGATGGAGGCGCCACTCTCACTATAGTCAACATGACCCGCTATGACCAGGGACCATTTATGTGTCATGTGTTCAATCCAGTAAGCAATGATGCCAGTGATCCAGTAACCCTCTCCATCAGCTGTGAGTTAACCTGCACGTTCAGTAATTTATCTGACAACAACTACTATCTAACATCTACTGACAACTAACTAATTTTACAATCAGTGTCATTTAGATAGTGTTTATCATGTATTTGTGCACACGAATCAGTTCTTATGCCTCTGAGTCAATCTGCATGCCAAACACTTTTATTTACCTTTTTTTTTTCTTCTTTTTGTTGCTGTTTTTTTTACCCCTATATTCAGATGGCCCAGAAAATGTAAACGTGAATGTAAAAGTGTCAAAGGAATACTACATGGAAGGTTCAAACATCGGCCTGTCCTGCTCAGCTGTCTCCAGACCTGCCGATTGAATGGAGACCTGCTTTCTGACACTGGACCAGAGTTCAAACTGGTGAACATTCAGATGAGTCAGAGTGGAAACTACAGCTGTCAGGCCTTTAACAACAAAACTCTGAGATATGAAACATCTCAGTCTTCAGCTGTAACTGTGCTGGGTAGGTTTAGATAAATTGATTTGTACAAAAAAAATATGGATACAGAAAGATGGAATAAAAAGAAACAATACATACAATTGTTTGAATTCATGATACTTGTAGATGGCTGAGATGTAAAAGGCCGTTTAAAATGTACTATGAATGTATATAAACTATATTCATTTAGTCAGTCAACTCTGAGTTACCTATGTTCCTGGTTTCATATTTTTCATGCAACATCCATGATCTTTTGCCCAACAGAGAGAATATCAGGCGCTGCTGTCACATCATCAACAAACCTTCCGATTGAGGGGAACTCTGTCAACTTAACCTGTGATGCTGCTGCTGGCTCCATCTTTACCAGACTGTGGATGAAGGATGACTCAGATCTGATCCTGACTGACAACATGGCACTTCATGAGGAGAACAGAGTTCTATCCTTTAAAAGTCTGTCTGAAACAGACAGTGGAAAATATTTGTGTGAAATCAGCAACCCTGTCAGCAACGATAAAGCTCAGTACATCATGACTGTTAACTGTAGGTAACTGTAGAGTTTACATTCACTGCTCAAAATGATGTCTGCCATAACAGTGTACTCCTGAAATGTTTTATTCAACACGAGATTTTACATTTTTAAATCAACGATTGAACAGGCTTCACATTCTTTATTATTTGTGTTGCTGTAAAAACCTAAAATCTGTTTTTCAGATGGACCAGAAAATGTTCAAATCGAGGGGCCAAGCAATATCGACTTTGGCAAAACCTTAACATTAACCTGCTCTGCTGAGTCCGAACCCTCTGCTACTTACACCTGGACACTGAATGGGACAGAGATACACAGTTCTTCTGTGTTCACTACAGTCATCACTGGATTTTCTGACAGTGTCAACTACACCTGTCACGCCATGAACAATATAACTGAGAGAAGATCATCAGCGGTTCATCAAGTGACTGTAACAGGTACCAAGATGGTGATTAACCCACAGTGAAGTTGTAGCAGATGTCATAAAGATCATTCCAACTAAATGTGGCAAATTTATTTGAATTTTATGAGACAGCAATGGCTGCAAAAGAAAACTCTAAAACTAACTGACCCTAACCCATGAAATAGTAAATTTAACCTTTAACATTGTCAGATTTATCCATGTCTTACCCCCTTCTCTTCTTTTTTCAACCATCCTAGGTGAAACATCAGGCTGTTCAGCTGGTTGCATCTCTGGAATAGTAATTGCATGTGTGGCCGTCTGTGTAGTAGCTGCTGGTGTAGGGTACTACTTTTATATCAAAAAGTAAGTGGAAAAGAGTTTTAAGGTCTAACCCAGGAGGCTTTTTCTAATTTTCAAGAATCAATCAGTAAAGTGGTAATTGTAACAGCTCAGAAATACCTTGTTTTGGCCCCAAGAACACAATCAGAGATACGGCAGGCAAAGTTAAAAGATCATATTAAGCCCTAAGTATACGATGAGGGAAGAGCACAGATAGAAAATGTGGAACCAGAACCAGGTTGATATGTGACAACAAAATATTGCTAGTGTTGCAATATATTCTTTATATAGTTCTAAGCCTGGCTTGAAAAGCCTTCACAGAAATACCATCCAGACATTTCTCCTTTTTTTAATAGGAGAATAAATGTATTAATAGGTGACTGTTTTTAGATTACCACAACCTTAACGCCAACCTTACTCTAACATTATACATTACATTAGGCCAACTGTACAATTAACAGTAAAAGCTGTGTCGGGATATGAAACACATAAACTCAACTGTCTTTCCCTTGATGGTAAGTTTTGAATATGTTAAAACTACTATGGGCCAACAATTGTTATTCACTCAGTAGAGAAGATCGTTACTCAAAACAACAACTCTTTATTTAAATCTCTTGTTTCCTTTTTTGTCCTGCAGGTGATCAGAAAATGAAAATATCTTGACCTGCACCAAGAAAAGAAGTGACACCTATTTGTTTAGATTTTCAGGTTTTTCTCTTCCATCTTTAGGTTATCCAGTTGAACTCAACAGTAACATGATCATCAGTGTATCTGAATGTGTTATTTTTAGACACCAAGATATATGAATATTCTTAAAGCTACATTCATTGACTCTTTGAACACTTGGAGGCAGAAATCACAATGATTCAACAGGCTTTACAATCTGTACAGCGTACAAAGACTCTTGTGCCTCAATCCTTGATTTACTAGTAAACAAAGAGGTGGGATGCGACAGGTGTCACATTGACAGAATAAGCAATCAAAATCACAGAACATACAGAATACATTGAAAGAGTTTCAGATACATTTAGATTATAAAGTATTTTTACTGATCCAAGAGGAATAGAGCAGCTGGAGGGGGTCCTGGAAAAGGACAGGCCACACAAAGAAGATTAGCAAGAATCGGTGTATACCAATTTTGATGACTAGAGAAGTGAATGATAATCCGTGAAGGGCACCCAGAGGGGCGACAATCCAGATCCAACATCTGTGTGAGGCATCAGCCAGGAGAGAGGGAGGCTCCTGGGCCACTGATGGTCCAGGAGAAAGGAGCCTGAGTAAAAAGAGAGGAGAAGGAGGACAAAACTAGAAAGAGACAGATAAAGACAAACAGCTTGGTAGCTTTGAGGGAAACAGAAACAACAAATAACAGAAGTTAGAGAAATACAGTTTTTATCAGGAGTCTACAGATTGTTATTTTTGAGAGAAATTGAGAGATAACATTATAACTTTGGATCTGGGTGACAATTTAGAGTCCCTTCAGGTTTACTGTATTACAAATATAAGAGATATTTATTTGAAAATAAGTCCACTTGCTTTTATTGCACATGAACAGCTGAGTAAAAAGGAGAGAAAAAAATGTTCTGCGTTTGATAAATAGTATAATATGATAATAAATGTATGTGCATTTAATATTGGTGTTTGATGTTTGAAGCATTGAAATGACTGTTATTGTTATAAATATCTTTTGAGTACTTTGCTTATTTCTTACAGTTTATATCTAATCTTACTTTCATTGTTCTCTTATGTTCCAACCTCAATATTGAAAATGGAAAAATATTTAGCTGATCATTATGAAGAAATGATGCACATAATAATAATGTTGTCTATTCCATGTGGTTCTGACAGCAATTGAATATGTAAATGTGGTTTAAATATAATATCCTAACACTGGCAACTGTGTGAGAATTGAGATTTAAAGTGCACTATTTCAATAAAACTGTATGTACAAATGTATCCTATCGTTTTTTACTTCAATTTACATGTTTTTGGTTCCTATTTACTTGCAAAAAACTATAAATACAACAATAATGACACGTTAATGGTTAAATTAAGTAAATTTCAACAATTAGCTGATAACTTATTGTGGTTACGACTGCTACTCAAACCACCAGAGAGACTTTTGTAACTTGCAAAAAAAAAATAACACTGTATGCTTGGCTACACGTTGTGCTCATCCAAACTCACTTATATTTCCTCTTGTACCCAAACACCACCCAGTGTTCAAAAAGGAGCATTACAACACATAAACAAATCATCGATACATATGTAATGGCTGTAACGCAAATCATTTCATGAATCTTGTTCAAATTTATGTTGAAGTACTGTGCTGCAAAATGCCTGAATAATGAAATAAATCCTTTTTGCAGAGCACCTTTGTGCCAAACTCTGCAGTATGCTGCCCTCTGGTGGTCTTTACGTGATTTACTAAGCAGTATGTCTTCCTGGTTTTTCAACATCCCCCTGAGACTGTAGGGAATGAAGGGAATGTAGGGAATGAAAACACTTCAAGACACAAGGGGATAAAAGTTTTCCTGATACATATGGCCGGAAATACCTGCGATCAGTTTTCAGGTCTTCAGCTCAATACGATATACAGAGCAAATTCACAGTAAATTAATGTTGAATGTTTCACTGTTCAGTACCGGCAATATTAATCATTATCAAGCTTGTTGATCATTGATCAGAGGTATGTTGATGGGTAAGTCCCTATCGTATAGTCCTTCCCTGTACAACTGTCATAAATTGCATCCATTTTGCGGAAACTAGAGAAGGAACAGTGAAGTAGTGTGATCCTCTTCTCTCTTCTCATACTGGTGATACTGCAGATGAAATGGAAAACGCTGTGATACACCTCATCATCCTGGGAGTCATCTCAGGTGAGCTTTCATCACTTGATACAGCAGACAAATCTTTATTCACTTATTTCTCTAAATGTATCTATCAATAATTGATGTGTAACAGCATCAGCATTAATTTTTTTATGTAACACTGGACTGTCCTCTGTCCTTTTTGACTCATGATTGATTGCAGGGGATTCAGAGCACCTGTGCGCAGGTGGGGAGACTGACTCCTGATTGAGGAGTGGAAGCAGCTTGGGGCATTTGACAATCAGTTTAGCTTTATTCAGAGGTTTTGTGTGATTGTGGTTGTGATTAAGGATACTGTCCCAGTGCTTCATTTTGTAAAACACTCAAATATTAGAGTTCTTCTTAGACCTGTATCTGTGTGTTCCAGATTTAACCAAAGGAGCTGGTGTGTTGCCAAACGGTCCTCTGAATGCACCTGTGGGAGGGACAGTGATGTTCAATACAACACTCACTCCACCAGCAAAACCCTTTACAACTATTGGTTGGACATTTGGGAGCAGTAATACCAATATTATCACCTTTGCTGGTGTAAACATAACTGCACCAGAGTATGAAGGCAGGATCACCCTCTTCATGTCTACTGGATCTCTGGAGCTCAGGAATCTGGCTTGTAATGATGCTGGAGATTACACAGTCAGCATTTTCCCACAGACAGGAACAATAATGCAAGGATCCACCACACTGAAAGTTGATGGTGAGCAAATGTTTATGTTAGATCTTTTTCAGTGCTGAATTCATAAATATATATTGTTTTTGTTCAAATAATTGTGTTTTGGTGTTCAATGTTTTCACAAAATATACATTTTGTTATTACATAACATCATAACAATGAACAGTAAAAAAAAAAACATGAATTCAAATACTTTTTATTAAAAAGGCCCTGAAAACCTGTTTTCTCTTTGAGATTCATAACTGATCAAGTCTCACTTGAACAACCAATGTTATGCTCAAGTTCACACACTTCTGGTTATTTCACATGACAGATTCTGCTCTTCTCTTTGGTCTGAAGTTGTGCATTAAGTTGGGAAGAGGTGGTGCAACATAATACATGAATTTTCTGTCTGCCAATCAATATTTAGCAATATTTAAATCAAAATCAGATTTTTTTTATTTTTTCAGCATTGTCCATGAAATCTGATCAAATCACCCACACTGTGTCCAGATGATGTAAATAATATCTATCAATATTTGTTTTTAGATGTTCACTTTAACTGTTGCAAATTTAATAATGAGCATTCAATCTTAATATAAAGAAATAAGCCTAGTTAAGGTTTAGGACGATGTTTTTAAAGTTCCTAAATTTGTACAGATATACGGAGCTCTCACAGAATCTCTGCTTTGACAAATAACTTTATTATCGTTTATTTTTCATTTATACTTCTCTTGGTAGGTATACTGTATTGACAAATTGATTCTGGTACAACTGTCCTACCTACATTAATTTGATCATCATATTAAGCTCTTGTTGAGACTGTGTCAGAATGTTAAGGTTTAAGGTCCTACATATTAACTGGTGTGAACTTGGACTGCATTATATTGAACATTGATTTAAAGCACAACCATCAAACGTAAACCGACCGAGTCGATGTAAGTTTGACACAGCATCAACAAAATCTGTAGCTGAACTTCTGTATGATGTGCAAAGCATTTTGTGAACACCCCAAATAACCTTTTTGTTTTGTGCATCATCATCATCAAATAATAAGAGAACATGCTGTTTTTTGTAACGGCAGGAGCTGGTGTAAAATTTCATTGTGCAGCCACAAATATTCAGCATCCCATGACAAACATATGGTTCATTTTCAGCCACTGCAGTGTTTCCCTGTTCTGTACTTTTTGTTATGTGGTGGCAAATTATAAAACCCTTTTGTTTTCCACCCACAGGGCCAGTCTCCAATGTAATGGTAACTGCCAGCAGCACAGACTTGGTGGAGTTCAACAGCTCCGTCAGTCTGTCCTGCTCCGCCTCTGGATGCTCTCTCTCTTTCCTCTGGCTGGACGGCAGCTCTGAAGTTACAGCAAGTGACAGATTACAGCTCACTGATGGAGGCGCCACTCTCACCATAGTCAATGTGACCCTCTCTGACCAGGAACGATTCAGGTGTCATGTGTCCAATCCAATAAACAATGGTACCAGTGAGCCAGTAAATCTCTCCATCAGCTGTGAGTCATTAACTACATTCTCATTACTTTATCTGACAACTGCTGAAAACATCAGAGAGAGTTTAGACTATTGTCACAACTAAGTAAGGAGTGGCCTTGATTTTTTTGTTTGTTTGTTTTGTCATTTTGTTCCCCCCTAGTCTAAGAAACACATTTTTAAAACAAATTTAATCCAGTACACAATCATTGTAATCTACAACACAGTGTAATAATGCATGAGCATACTGATCTGTTGTTTTCTTCCCTACATTCAGACGGCCCAGAAAATGTAACCTTCAAACCATCTCCACTGCAAGAATACTATGAGGAAGGATCAGATGTCACCTTGTCCTGCTCAGCTGATTCCAAACCCTCTGCTCTGTTTTACTGGTTTCTGAATGGGAGCAAGCTGCCCCATACTGGATCAGAGATCAACATTCAGATAACTCAGAGAGGAAACTACAGATGTCAGGCGTTTAACCAGAAAACTCTGAGATATGACACATCCTCACCTTTGGCTGTAACTGTGTTGGGTAAGTTTGAATAAACATTTTCTGCACAAACAAATGTGGAATAAAACTAGTGACAGTCTTGTGATGGGATCACACCAGCTGAAACACCAGTCAACATGTTGACATTCTGGCCCATCAGTACTAAGTTGTCATTAATACATTATTCCATTAGGACTGCTGAAAACTCATTTCTATAGGTTAGTGTTTTTATAAATTCTGTCTGTGCGTCATGCTTGTGTTTGTGTATGAATATATGTTGGTATGTGTGATGTATGAATGTGTATCTGTTTGTGTACGTGTAGGCTGAATCTCTGAACAGAGAAGATAAACAATAAGGATTCAACACTATATGATTTATTTTAAATATGAAATGTTTCACATGGTGTCGATGCATCAACATGATGAATAAAGATTAGATACGTATCTTGACAAAAAGCAAAGTGACGCAAAACTCAACTTTCCTGACGTTTTTGATATTGTAGCTGTATGTATGTGCGCCTTTGTTGAAGCCTGATGTTCAGACTTTGTCCTGCGTGCCAGTTTAACAAATATTATATTTTTTCATGAGGAAGTTTGAGGCTTTGAAGCTTCCTCTTTTATGACGTAAGACTTTTTTGTGTCACATGAGAATGGGTTGACTGTCATGATTCAGTCTCAGTTCAATCAGTCTTGTGGGGTAGTTACATGCAAGGCATTCAAGAATGTAATCTATATGTTCATGTATCTACTGCACATTATCATACTTTAAAGGCTAAACTCGTCATTACTTCATCTAAACACCAAGAGTTATTACAAACCTTCAAAGTCAATCATGAATGCTCGTCATTGTGTTAATACTGTGAGTGATCCTTCCCAAGATTCAACTTTACTTTTTTTATATTTATTTAGCTGACACAAAAAGTTAATTGCAATAAGTACATCCAATCCATCAATCATGTCATGTGGAGACAACCCCCTAAAATGTGCAATAGCAACTTTACCAAATAAGATGAACTGCTTCAAGTGCTCCATTTAGAAAACAAGAGACAGACAATTTGAACAGATGAGTTAGTTTGAGTTTCTGCTGTCCTGACATTAATGTGGAGCTTGTTCCATCATTTTGGAACTTATCTTGTGTTTATTGAACAATTTTCCTTTTTTAATGTGATGGCAAATATAAAACCCTGTTATTTCTCATCCACAATTCCAATGTAATGGTCAGTAATGAAGTTCAACAGCTCCATCAGTCCGATTGTTACATTTAAGTAATATGTTAATGAACATTATTTGTAATAATTGAGGGGTAGAAGTATCGGAAATTATGTCACATGTACCACTCACGGTTGAATTCATGATCTTTTGCCAACAGAGAGAATATCAGGTGCTTCTGTCACACCAACAAACCTGCCGATTGAAGGGAACTCTGTCAACTTAACCTGTGATGCTGCTGCTGGCTCCGTCTTTACCAGAGTGTGGAAGAAGAATGACTCAGATCTGACCCTGACTGACAACATAACACTTCACGATGAGAACAAAATTCTGTCATTTAAAAGTCTAAACAAAGAAGACAACGGAGAATATTCCTGTAATATCAGCAATCCTTTCAGCAGTGGTCGAGCTACATACGTCATGGTTGTTAACTGTAGGTAACAAACTGCACAGTGAACTTTTACTGTTCTAGATTATGCATGCAGAAAATAACAGTTGGACTATTCAAATGTTTAGTTGTTGGCCCGGACCACAATATATGCATCGTCATTCATGCTGCTGTAAGAACTGTACAAATGTCTGTTTTTTAGATGGACCAGAAAATGTTAGAATCACAGGTCCAAGTGAGATATTTTCTGAACAGACCTTAGAATAAACCTGCTCTGCTGAGTCTGAACCATCTGCTAGCTACAGCTGGACACTCAGTGGGACAGAGATACACAGTTCTTCTGTGTTCACTAAAGTAATCACTGAACTTTCTGACAGTGGCAACTACACCTGTCATGCCATGAATAAAATAACTGGAAGAACATCATCAGCAGTGCATCAAGTGACTGTAACAGGTACCAACAAGGTGTTTGTGGCTGCTGTACATCTTCAGAATATTTGATACCAGATGTTGTGTTTAACCCACAGTATTATACTTCTAAAGAGCAGCAGGTTTCAGAAAGATTTTTCCTACAGACCCATTCTACCAGCAGATTTAATATTTTAAGCCAGTTATGAGTCAAGAATGGCTTGAAATCCAAGACTCTGTGTAATTGCTCTTAAAGATATCATATGTAGGAATCCTGCATTAATACTGTTTATCTAAAATTGACGAGACCTCAAAAAATATTTTGTTGAGCTGTGTACTTACATTGTCATGTTTCCAGCAATATTCAAACATAGAGAAATCCACAATTTATTTTAAACAAGTTTACACACAAACAGTGTGTTTTGTTTGGTCGCTGTGTCAGAAAAGATTAAATTTAAGGAAAATAAGTCTTTAAAACATAACAGAGAGATTGTTCAATGGTGTGTTCACCACCAGTGAAGTGAGTTTAACTGCAGGATTATTTGTGTTTGTTTGCGTTACACATGCAGTGTTTATCCGCCCAAAACAGTCAGATTACTTTACAGTCAGACTGAGGGGGTAACTGAATACAT